>JAQZBX010022955.1:0-31177 GCA_029593785.1 Cabassous unicinctus | reverse complement strand
AGTTTCTTCAGTTGTTCAGTCAGATCATTGATTTTAGGTTTCTTCTTTTTAAATATAGGAGTTTAAGGCTATAAATTTCCTTCTCAAGACTGCCTTTGCTGTATCCCATAAGTTTTGATAAGTTGTGTTTTTGCTTTCATTCATCTCAATATATATACTGAGTTCATTTGCCATTTCTTCTTTGACCCAATAATTACTAAGGAGTGTGTTGTTTAGCTTCCACACATTTGTGAATTTACCTCCTTCCTGTCTGTTATTGATTTTCAGTTTCATTCCATTATGATCTGAGAAGGTGCTTTGTATAATTTCAGTCTTTTTACATTTATTGAGAGCTGCATTGTGACCTAGCATTTGGTCTATGCTGGAGAAACATCAATGGGCACTTGAGAAGAATGTTTAATCTGCTGAGTTTGGGTGCAACATTCTGTATATATCTGTTAGGTCTAGCTTGTTTATCATATTGTTCAAGTTCCTTGTTTCCTTGTTAATCTTCTGTCTAGTTGTTCTATCTAATGATATGAGTGGTATATTGAAGTCTCCAATATTATTGTAGAGATTCCTATTTCTCCCTTCACTTTTGCCAGAGTTTGTCTCATGTATTTTTGGGCACCCTGGTTAGGTCCATAGATAGTCATGACTGTTATTTCTTCCTGGTGTAATGTCCCTTTTATTAATATTTAATGGCCTTCTGTATCTCTTATAACTTTTTCCATTTAAAGTCCTTTTTGTCTGGTATTAGTATAGCTACCCCTGCTCCTTTTTGGCTACTCTTTGTGTGGAGTATCTTCTTCCAGTCTTTTACTTTCATACTATTTGCATCCTTTGGTCTAAGGTGAGTCTCTTGTAGGCAGCATATGGATGGCTCATGTTTTTTTAATCCGTTCTGTCAGCCCATATCTTTTGATTAGGGAGTTTAATCCATTCATATTCTTGATATTACTGTAAATGAATTATTTACTTCCACCATTTTATTCTATGGTTTTCATATATCATATCTTATTTTCATGTGTCTTTTTACATTTTTGGTTACCCTTTTTGCTATTCTTTCTTCTATACTTTCCTCCAAGCCTCTCTCTCTCCTGTCTTTTTCTTTCAGGCTATCCAGCTTCCTTTAATATTTCCTGCAAAGGTTGATTCTTTTTTATGAACTCTCTTAATTTCTTTTTGTTTGTGAATGTTTTAAACTCACGGGGGCATTTTTATTTTTTTTAATTTTTTTTCTTATGAATCCCCCGAAAAGAGAAAGATTATATTTGCAAACTGATTTGTTCCTCTGGGTGTGATACCTTTCGATTCTGTTATATTCAAAGGTTTTAAGTTTCCTTGATAAAATCAATTTAGGGCTTTTGATTTGACAACATCAGTAAGGCGTGTCTCAGGTTAAATCCCCGCCACCTTGGGAGGCCTATATAAATGGACTTTTACAGAAGAAGACATGGGAAGAGAGAGAGCTCCATAGATTCCAGAGGTGAGAAGACTTTGACATGTGACAGAAAGGAGAAGGATCAGACAGCTAAAGCCTGGGGAGAGATGAGCCGATTGCCTGATAGTTTGCAGCTGAAAAGACAAGAGCAGCTGAGCAGCTGAGAAGGTCCGAGAGACCTGGCAGAGATCACCGGCCATCTTGCTTTAACATGAAGCAGCTGACCTTGGTGAGAAAGCAGCCTTGAGTTGGATTCTTTAGGGCTTTGTAACTGTAAGCTTTTACCCCAAATAAATACCCTTTATAAAAGCCAGACAGATTTCTGGTACTTTGCAATAGCACCTCTTTGGCTGACTAATACACTCACCTTGATATTTGAAAGACAATTTTGCTGGATAAAGAATTCTTGGCCGTTTTCCTCTTCCGGTATCATTATTGTATCATACCACTGTCTTCTCACCTCCATGGTGTCTGATGATAAATCCACACTAAGTCTTACTGGGTGTCCCTTGTATGTGATGATTTCCTTATCCCTTGCTGCCCTTAGAATTTTCTCTTTATCTTTGGCATTTTGAGTAGTTTGTGTCTTGGAGTAGATCTATTTGCATTTATTCTGATTGGGGTACATTGCACTTCTTGGACATGAAGTTCATTTCTTTCATGAGAGTTGGGAAATTTTCAGCTATTATTTCCTCAAATACTCCTTCTGCCCCCTTTCCCATCTCTTCTTCTGGAACTCTCATGAAATGTATGTTGTTGCATTTCATGTTATCATTCAACTCTGAGCCCCTGCTCAATTTCCTCCATTCTTTTCTCTCTTCAATTTCAGCTATTTTGTCTTCTGTATCCTTATTCTTTCTTTTATCATTTTGAATCTGCTGTTGTATGCCTCTAATGTGTTTTGTTTTTATATTTTTTTATTTATCAAGTGTTTTTGATCTCACCTACCGTGTCTTTCATTTCCATGAGCTCTGTTACTTTTTAATTCAGGTTTTCAAATTCTTCTTTGTGCTCACTCAGTGTCTTCTTAATGTCCTTTATATTTTTTAGCCATATTGTCTTTCAACTCATTAATTTGATTTTGGAAATTTGGATCTTGTTGATTAGTTGTCTCAAATCCTGCCCCTTTTCTGAGACTTTGATATATTCCTTTGCTTAGGCCATTTCTTCCATTTTCTTAGTATGGCTTGTAATTTTTCCTTTTGTCTAGGCATCTGATTAGGGTAGTGAGTTTACTCAGATACTCAATCTCCCTTTCATAAGGTTTTAGTGGTGGGAGACTGTGTATTACTGCTGTTCTTTGATTTTTGGTTCAACCTGTTCTAGGTCTTTAGGATTGTCCCTGTTAGTTGCTCAAATCTGGGCCCTGAACCCAGTAATGGGTTTCAGACCTCCTTCCTAGGGCCTTGGGGAGGCAGACTATAAAGGCGCGGAAAAGCCTCTCTTATTTACTTTTAATTTCCTCACATGCACTTCTTTGGTCTGCCAGGAGATGGCGCATTTTGGCAGCCCTCTTGATTCACTGCCTGGTTGGAGTGTGTTTGCAGCTACACAGACTGGATCAATGTGGCACTTATCCCTGCTTGGAGGCTAAGAGCCTTCTAATCCAAACTTTCTCAGAGGCAGTTCCCTAACCATTGCTGGCAGCCCCTTCCCTTTTCCTGGGTAGGAAGTAACTCCACTCCCCTCTGTGTCCTCAACAAACAGTCCTGGTCAGTAGAGAGGGAGAGATCTCTTTAGTCCCTTGCAGGATCTCAACACAAACAATGGTGTGGCCCCACCCAGCCTGGAAGGGCTATTGGGACACAGCAGATCAAATGTATGTCAAAAGCTCCTTCTCTACCCCCTTTCCTGGGGAGGTGAATCCCCAGGGAACCCTTTGTAGGCACTGGCTCCAAGGCCTGGGAATTCAGAAGTGTTTATAGTGTGGGGAAGGGTACCAGTATTTGCACCTGTGGCTTTTAACTCACAATTTTGCCATAGTGATTCTTTTCCTTGTCCCTCTCTCCTCGGGTTGGTATCCAGCCTTCCCCTATTGTCCTAAACCCTAGAAGATTTTTTTCAGGCCATTTCTGCCTGTCCTCTAGCTGTTTTCTGGGAGAAAGAGAGTCCCAAGTTTTTCTAGTCCACCATCTTCCCGGAAGTCCTGTGAAGTTTTAATTTAATTTTCCACAGTATACTGCCTGAAATTTAGTTAGGACCTTCCCAATTATATATGGGCTCTATCTTGCAAGTTGAAGAGCTAGCTTTCTCCTGGCTGTGATTAGGAGAGTTAAAAAGAATAGAACGAAAAATGTGGAAAATAAGCATACAGAAATAAACAGGGCTAAATTTTTTTTCTGGAATTAACCTTTAAATTTTTTTTATTAGAGAAATTGTAAGCTTACAGAACAGTCATGCTTAATGCACAGAATTCCCATACAGCACCCCTACACCAACACCTTGGATTGTTGTGGGACATTTGTTAGAGAATATGAAAGAACATCCTCAAAATATAACTACTGTGTTCCATAGCTTGCATTTGGTGTATCTTTCCATACATTTCCCCCCTCATTATTAACACCATGTATTAGTCTTGTACATTTGTTATAATTGATGAGGGAATGCTCTTATGTACTGTTAACCACAGTACATCATCCCACCACATAGTTCACTGTGTTTTACAGTTCCATGCCTTGTACCATCCATCCAAAGTGTACATTCAGTGACTCTCACTTTCATCAAAGAGTTGTTCATTCATCACCTCAGTAAGTTTTGGAATGTTTTCCTTAGTCCAAAAGAAAAATCTATGGAATCATCCTTTTGTTTCTGCCACTTTGCGCACCAGAATATTTGTCCTCTTTTGAAAATATTGTTTTAATGAGCTTTTAGTAAAGATAATGATACATTAATGAAGTTCAATCTTCTGACAAGCCAGTCATCAAAGACAGATGGAAATAACTAAAAATTAACAACCTTTCTTAGGAGATTAGATTCTTGGTTTTCTTTTCTAAAAAGATCAACTCATTACAGAATTTGTACAATAATCCTGGCTCTTGCATAACCTGTGAATAAATAAAATACCAAAGATTTGTAAGGAAACATTTTGTAGATAGCTGTTTTCTAAAGTTTAAACATCCTTTCATATTACAAAACACAGACACAAATATCTTCCTAAAAGAAATTCTGGAAAAATGAAGTTTGGGTTAGGCTCCTTATAACTGAAAGGGAGTTGCATGTATGAATTTCATTTTGTGATGGAGCACATATGTGATGGCATCATGGAAAGCCATCCCCTTATCCCCATCATGAGTCCAGGCTCCAGATTTCCCAACACTTGAGGCTATCAACCAGCTTTAGAAACAGCTAGAAAAGTTGCTTAACCTCTCAGCCAACATAACCTGCTTCTGTCAGTTCACTTGGCATTTAAACTGTTAAAAGAAGAGATTTGATTGTGTCATATTGTTTTTATGTAGTGTAGAGACCAAATTGGTAGAGTTTGAGCCAAACTACATACAAGTTGCCAAACTCCTCATGTCCAGCTCTTATGTGTGTGTTTGTGGACTGCCAAAGTCCAGGCAGCAAGTTTTGGGGAAAAACAATTATGGTAACTTTCTTCAAAAGGTGGCTGTTTCTGAGTCAGGCACTTAAGGGTTCATGAACTCCACAGGTATCCTACTTAGAACAAAAGAAAAGAATAGAATGTAGAAAAAAAGATCAAAGCAGCAGCTATCACTTTTACCATTTGGCACATTTTGTTTAGTCTTTTGTTTATGAATATATTTTGTTAATAATTAAGAACATAAGGTATATAATATTTTTAATTTTATTATATTATAGTTATATGTAAAACACTTCATATGCATTTTTTGTTGCAAAATAATCCATTCCATAGATGGACTATAATTTACTTAACCAATTTCATCTTACTGGACATTTATGTTTCTTCTATTTTATTATTATGTCATGGGTCTCTAAGACCACTCCCAGGTTTAGTGATTTGCCAGAACTCACAGAACTCCACATATGGTTGTACTCACTGCTAATATTTATTACAGTGAAAGGATATAAGGGAAAATCAACAAAGGAAAAGATGCATGGGGTGAGGTGTGAGTCAGATGAAACCAGGCCCAAGCTTCCAAGAGTCCTCTCCCAGTGGAGTCACAGGACGTTTTTAATTTCTCTAGCAATAAGTGGTAACAACATATGCAAAGTGTTTTATAACAAAGAAGCTCATTAGAGACTCAGTGCCCAAGATTTCTATTGGGAATTGTCTTGTAGGCACCCTTTGCCTAGCACATACCAAGATTCCATACTCCCAGAAGGAAAGGAGGTTGTGGAAGACTGAATTATGAACCCCAATTTGACATGTTCTTAATCTTAATCCACATTCCTGTGGGCACGAAGCCATTGTAAATAGGACCTCTTGAAGATGTTATTTAGTTAAGATGTGACCCAACTGGATGAGGGTGGGTCTTAATCCAGATTACTGGAGACCTTATAAAGAGAAATAGAAGAGAAGGCCACAGAGAATGGGAAGCTGGAAGTCAGTGGAAACTGGAAGATCCAGAAAGGACATGTAGTGGTTTGGAACTGTATGTATCCCAGAAAAATCATGTTCTTAAAGCTAATCCATTCCTGTGGGTGTATACCTATTGTAAGACCTTTTGATTAGGTTACTTCAGTTAAGGCATGACCCAGAATGGGTCTTAATCCTCTTACTAGAGTCCTTTATAAGAGAATGAAATTCAGACAAAGGGAGAGAATGCCACAGAAGCAAGGAACTGAAAGCAAGGAAACCTGGAAGAGAAAGGAGACACCAGCAGGCACTGCCATGTGCCTTGCCATGTGACAGAGGACCCAAGGATCTCCTGCAGCTGGTCTTTAGGAAGAAAGCATCACCTTGATGATGCCATTTGTTTTTTTGATGATGCCTTGATTTGGACATTTTCATGGCCTAAAAACTGTAAGCTTGTAACCTAATAAAATCCCATTATTAAAGCCAACCCATTATGGTATATGCTTTCAGTGGCCTAACAAACTAAAATAGGAGAGGGCATCTCCATGTGACAGTAGGCAGAAATACAAAAGCAAGGAACCACACGAATTGCTGACAGCCAGCACCAGAATGCTATAGTTTTCTAAGAGAAACCAAGGTTTGCCATTTTCTTGATTTTGGACTTCTAGCCTCGAAACTATGAGACAATAAATTCTCACTGTTTAAACCAACTCATTGTGTGTGGTATTTGTCATAGAAGCTCAGGCAAGCTAAGACACGGGTGTTCAGTATAAACCATATTGTTTGTACAGTCTAGGTATAGTGAGCTCTACCCTTAACATTTAGGGAGAGTTTTATTTCAATGCAGAGAACTATTTACCAGTCAAGTTCCCAGATACCAACCAAAACCAACCTTGCCAGCAGGCCTTTCTAAAGACAGTATTCTCAAGCATGCTGTGTTAACTCTTTTATGCACAATTACTATGTATCATACAATAATAAACACCTTTGTTAATGAATCTTTGGCCACATTTCAGATTACTTCTTTATGAATATTTCTAGGAATTGATATTACATAAATATATCAACATTTTAAAGACTTTTCATCCATATTGACAAGTTACTTCCTGAAAAGTTTGTTCAAATTTACATTTTCACTAAGCATGCAAGAGGATGGGCACCAGAACCTTCATTAAAATAGGTAAGATCCATATGATTCGTACATTAATATGTAATAAACCTGGAAGAACTTCTTTAAATTTAGAGTTACACGAGACAACTAAAAAGACTAACTAAAGGTTAATTAAAACTTCCTGTTGGGGAGACTGCTGAGATCACTCCCATAGAACTGTTACCCAACTGTCACCACTTTTCTCCTCAGTCTTTTTGCCTAGAAACATGACTTTACCGTCACCTGCAAAACACACATCATCCAATGAACTTTAAAATGTTCATTCATGTAATGTTAGCACATATTCGGTCCCAGGCATTGTGGTTGTGTGGGAGATAAGACAGTGAACTGGATACAGTCCCTGTCCTCCTGGGGTTTGCAATCTGCTACCAGCAGGAGCTTTGTCAGAGTGCTTCTTGGCAAAGATGACAAGTGAACTGCCTCTCAAGGGTGTTCAGATCACAAACTCAGGTAACTGCTCCTGCATTGCACAAGTAAATCTCTGATAGACCTAGGACCTGGGCTCATGTATTTGTTAATCAATCATCTTCATATTCTAAGCCCAAGACGAAAAGTGTTTTCTCTGCAACTGGAATTAATTATAATTCATTGTAGAAAATTTTGAAAATATAGGATCCTATCACAAAAAAATTAAAAATTATCTAGTAGTCTTCAATCCAGAGATAGTCATTAACATTTTGGTGTATTTTCTTACAATATGTTTTTCAGGTATATGTTTTCCCCTAGTTAAATCACCCAGTTTCATGGGAACATGCACACATTTTTTCTATGATATAAAGAGGTTCCTGATAAGGAGCATGGTATTATTCTGGTGATTTAGGTTGAGTTTTAAAGAAAGAGAGGAGAAAAATCACAATTTTAAGTTGTTTGGAAATGAACAGAGCTACCATATTGTTCTTTGTTACTCTTTTTTTACTAGGTCTTTGGACACTATTTCCAAACCAAATAAAATGTTAGGTCATTGTAAGTGCATGACAGAGTAGTACTGGTTATTATTTATGTAATCTTAGAAATAGATTCTATTTGAAAATACAGTTCATTTGAAATGTCAGTGAGTTCAAGTTTATACCCTAGTAAACAAATAACTTGTTTCCTGGAAAAGCAGAATAAGCAGGAAAGAAACTGTGGGACAAAGCTTGGCAGCACCAAACCTTAATTCCAGGCTATACAATCTATGTGACTAGACGTGATCCAACTAAGTACAATGATTATGGGAAAAATTACTGATACCATGTGTCTAAATTCTTTTCTCCTTAATTTTGATTCATGTCTTGATATAAGTGGTTTATTTATTTATTCATTCATTTATCTATCCAAAAGCACATGGTTTTCTGAGCATATTTTCAGAGACTTGGTATATTTAAGAATGGTTTTTTCCCTGGCCTTTACACATCAAAGACAATTTTATTAGTTCTAAAATTTCTGTTTCACACCTTTTCTTTTCCCAAAGATTCTGTCAATATTGTTCTCATATTTTTTTGGTTCTTTTGCTGTTTTGCAAAAAAATTTGAGAGCAACCTGAATTATGCATCTTTGCAGATTATTTTTCTTTCTGAAATCTCATAGTTTTTCTTGTAATTTTAACATTTTGCAAAATGTATTTGCAATCAAGTCTCGTTTAATTAATTTTTTTCTGGAATGCAGTGAGCTCTAAAACTCTGAAGAGTCAAATATTTTTTAACTCGAGAAAATTTTCTTCAATAGGAAATTTTCTTCATTTTTGATTGTTATGGTTTCATCTTCAATATGATTACTTTGATGAATATATTTTGTCCTCTTTAAATTATAATCTCCTTTTGTATTGTTCATCTTTGGGTACTTTTTTCTGTATTCTAGGAATATTTGTCAATTCTTTCCACCATTTTTTGATATCCTGCCCTGTCACTTACACCCCAGTAACTCTGAAGTACATTTTATTCTGCCATTGTGATTTTTTTGTTTCTGTGTCATTCTTACTTTTATAAAAGTCCTGATTTCCATTTTTATTTACCTTGAAAATCCTATTCTACATCTTAGTTTGTTTTCTCCTTATTGCTTCTGGCTCCTATTTTACAGAGTTATCTTTTTATATATTGCAGATGTAAAACGGTTTTCAAAAGTATTCTTTTGGGTCCAGCAGATTATTTTCAGTCCTAAACACTTTTACTGGATTCTCAGAATTGTGGATTATATTAGTTTCTTATACCTGCTGTAACAAACTACCACAGCCTTGTATCTTTAAACAGCATATGTATTCTCTTGCATTTCTGGAGGCCAGAAGCCCAAAATCAGTTTCACTGGGCTGTCAAGTTGTCGGCAGGGCTAGTTCCTCCTTGAGGCTCTAAAGGAGAATCTGTTTCTTACCTTTTCTAGCTTCTGGAGGCCACCTGCATTCTTTGGTTTGTGACTCTTTCCTCCATCATTCCAACGTTTTGATTCCATAGTCGCATCTTCTCCTCCTTGGTAGTCAAATCTCTTTCTGCCTCCCTTTTATCAGGACAGTTGTGATTGCATTTAGGGCCTACCTGGATGATCCAGGATAATCTCCCCATTCCAAAATCCTTAACCTAATCACACCTGCAAAGTCCCTTTTGGAATATAAACTAACATTTATAATTTCCAGAGTTAGGATGGGGATATATTTGAGGGCCATTTTTCAGCCAACCTCACAGATCTTTCCCTTATGTCACAGTCACATGGACTTCAAATTCAGACACACCTGGATTCACACAGACCCTTAACAGCTGTGTGGATTTGGGCAGGTTACTGAATCTGAGCATCCTCCCCTATAAAATGGGGATAACATGAATTATTGTGCAGATTAGAGGAGGTTAAGTGTAAGCACCTAGCGATCTGAGTCCTCAATAAATATTAACTAACATTCCATGATTACTTGTATACCTTTTTTTGTTTCCTCTACCCTGAATAAGGAGAAATAAATCAATGCAGAGATAACAAGTAGTAATAGAATGTGTAAATTTTTCTCGGCTCTGCCCCATGTTCATGTTGGTCCATAGATTTCCTTTTCTAGTTCATGTTGGTGCATAGATTACCTTTTCTAGTTCTACAGTTGGTGAACAGAGGTCATTGCCCAGTTCTCTGCCTAATTCCCAGTAACATGCAGACTTCCATCTGGAACACTTTCACTCTGCTGAGGTGGGATCTTTCCTATTCTCCTCCTTCATTCTTTATTATTTTCTGCTATTTAGCACATGAAAAATTACAATCCCCATTATGCATTGTTATCAAGAACTCTCTACTTCCAAAGCACCAGGATTACTTTCAAAGAGCCAGGATTACTTCTTTTTCTAGTTTTCTTGGAGATTTTGGTAGATGAGGTTAGGGAAAGGAAAGAAGTACTTCAAAAGCAGGACCCACATTGTAGAGATAAGTTTCTCTGTTCACTTTTCTTTATTTTTCAGGGTAGGGTTTAAGCCTCTTTTCCATCATTCAGATAGAGGAGGGGTTTTATTATTAATAAGGGCAAGAATGTGAATGTCACTGATTGCTTTCCTCAGTTCACTTCCATCATTCTAATAATTAGAGGAAATGTCCTTCTCATCTTTGAATTGGTGAATAGACTAAATTTTTCATGACTGTATTAGTCAGCCAAAGGGGTGCTGATGCAAAATACCAGAAATCTGTTGGCTTTTATAAAAGGGTATTTATTTGGGGTAGAAGCTCACAGCTACCAGGACATAAAGTGTAAGTTACTTCCCTCACCAAAGTCTATTGCCACATGTTGGAGCAAGATAGCTGCCGACGTCTGCAAGGGTTCAGCCTCCTTCTTCCTCTTAAGGCTCCATGGTCCCAGTTTCTTCCAATATCAGCTGTGGGCTGGGGTAAGTTTCATCTCTCTCCCAGGGCTTGTTCCTCTCCGGGCTCAGCTGCTCTGTTCTCTCCACAGGTCAGCTGTAGACTATCAGGCTGTCTCTCTTCCCAGGGCTTCTGCCATGTCTATGGAGCTGTCTCTATCCCTCTGTGTTCTTCTCCTGTGTGTTGACTTCCTGGGCTTCAGCTCAAAACTCCCAAATCTGTCCTCTGCCATGCCTTTTCTTTGTGAGTCCCCGCCTACCAAGGGGGAGGGACTCAATGTCGTACTGAGTGGTCTAATCAAAGGCCTAATCATAATTTAATCATGCTCAGAGGAACAGACCAGTTTACAAACATAATCAGTATTTCTTTTTGGAATTCATCAATAATATCAAACTGCCACAATGACTGAGAATTTTCATTGTTCCCTTTCTCATTATAGTATCTTAGTGGGTCTTTATATGGAGCCACCTCACATCTGAAGGTAACAAGCCATTTTGAACCCAAAACCAATCACTTTTTTGAACATTTTTATTCACTACTAGCTAGGAAATATCTGCCAAACTTGTTCAGATATTTGACAATTCAGAAAGATATTATTCCACTGTGATGCCACTGTTCTATATTTTTTCTTAACAAGAATAAAGTTCTCCTACTATTTTTTCTCATGTTAAGCTTATCTTACTTCTCTTTGCTATGTATCTAGATACAAATATCTGCTACCATCAGATAGTAAGAAAAAGGATTAAAATCATTAAATGTATGTCTTATTTGCTTTCTATCAGCACATACGTAAATGAAATTGTTAAATAAAACCTAATAAAGAAGTACAGAAAGAGCCATATTTGTTAGGTGTTTTATAAAATAAAAAATTGTAGCCATGGATTTGGCTGTTATACAAAACTTAGTCTGTTAAATCTTTATTTTTATTGAATCTTTTTAGAGGCAGCTCAGTATAAACAAAACAAAAACCAGGTAAATAGTTTTAGTAATTTTGGAATATATACTCTGTTCATTTTTGTAAATCAACACATATGAATTGATCTAAGTAAACATTTCTGTCATTTATTCTAAAATTTAAACTAATACAGCAGATGGAATTCAGCTGCCCAAGCAAGATTCTGGGGTTTGATTATGCAAATGATTAAGATGCTATTTGTCAACTCTAGTTTACCACCCCTTTTAATTATATAGATAATCAAACCAAGAACTGCTAATTCTGTCTCCTAACTATTAATTGTTTGTAATTACCTACATATTAAAGCTGCATGTGCAATTAACTCAAAGAATTAATTGATACAAGGGAATTGATAAAGGGAAACAGAAGGACTTGGCATCAAAGAGGCTGTGGGGACACAGGACCACTGAACTCAGTGGTGTCCTGGGTTCTATCATATCCTAATAAAGAAACATTGCAGTTTTATTTGGACTTCCTTCTGCTCTGTCAAGGCAATTTTATAGATGATTTCTTAAGAGCATTAGTTTCCTGGTTGACTGAAAGTGCATTTGAAAAGTTTGAACTGCTATTGTCTTTGAGTCTTTTGCTGATATTCAGGTGAATTGGACAAATATATTCATTTGCTATATGGGCAATGTTTATAAGTAATTATATGTAATTACATTTATATAATGTATACATAATATAATGTATACATAATATAATGCAATTATAAAATCACAGCAGTAGTGCATGTCTTTAATTAGCTAAGCAGTTTTCATTCTTTACTCCCTCTTTCTCTTCTTTCTTCTTTCATTTGGCACAGTCCCATGTGGTATACAATCTTACCAGTTTTCTGTGAGTCATCTGAGTAATTTATGTTTCTAAAATAACTACGCTTATTAGGTTTTAGAAATATCTCCCACTTTGTAAATAATTGGCCCTTTGTTAACCATATACATTGGAATAAAAATGGTAAATAAAAGCCACCCCCAGCTGAAAGGTGTTTAAAAACTGTTACCATCATAAACATCAAGATGGTACTAGAAAGTGAGGGAAAATGGTTCAGTGAAAAATATTTGGACCTGAAAAAAAGTAGTTTCTTTTAAAACCTGTTTTTAAAGCTTTCCTGTTCATTCAGGTGTTTGTCAGTTGCATTGTGTGGGGCCTTAGACTCTCACAGCTGTGCTGGTTGGCCTTTCAGTCATTGCCAACTCAGTCCTTAATCTAGGAGCATATATCGAACATATGCTCGGGGCTTAGCATTATATTCAGTTTTATGGGAAATACTAAGTAAGTGAAAGACTGTTCATTCAATATAGGACTGAATGTGTGCAGAAGACAACTATCATGAACTAGTAGTGCTGGTATAATGTAAAAATAAGTATTAAGGAAATATGATGTGAATGATATGGATAGGTTATTTAACAAATTCATTTATAGCCAAGGTTAGCTGCTATTTAGCTAATAATTCCTTCTTAATCTGATGGGACCATTTGGTTCCTTTCCAAACTTTGATGTTGCATTTTTCCCAGATTAGTTTAATCTGAGAGTATTTGTTCTGTCAGCTGATAAACTGGGATGGATAATAAGATTTATTATATTTTTTGTCTATCAATATACAGTTTGTTCTTGTTCGCATACCTGTGCATACACACACTCACACCTCCACACACCTCCACACACACACTCAGTCAGAATTCAGAATTATTTCTCATTGGCATTGTCTGTAAAGACTGTTGGCTCCATGAAGGGTTTGTGAAGATTTAGTCTGATGTTTGACTTGTTTTCTTCAAACTAACTAGCAGCTTATAACTTTTGACTACAACTGTTATAACTTTTGTGGAATAAACAGGAATTTGTTGCAGGTCACTTTCTGTGGTTGGCTTCTGAGGAGGAGTCATTAGCATACATCAGTGTGTGAATGATTACCTTGAGGATTTTAATGGAGGCTTTACTGCTTCCTGTGATGCATATATACTGGAGGAAATAATACATGAGTCTGTTTTGTGGGTAAACAAGATAAAATATTTGAAAATGTTCTTTATTGTCTTAGAAAAATAAGTTGTATAGCTTTCAGTTTCATACTGGGTTGGGTTCTTGAAGATGAAAAAGATTCCATTTGTGCCTGTGAGGTTTAAGCCCTTGAGGCTAATTCTTGTACACCTTTATTTACATAGCCATTTTAGTCACATTGCTAATGAACCAGATATACAGAGCAATTCCAAGTAAAGTATTGTTCTTACCCTAGAAGAGTTTATAAGTTCAAAAAGGAGATTGGGCAGATAAGCATATTATCTAAAATATGTGAAGACACTCATTGTGGAAGTGCACTGCAGGATAGTGCCTGTGAGTTGGAGAATTACTTCAAATTAGTGTAAAAAGCTTCATAAGCTCTGTTGTGTTAGCCTTTTATAACCCCTGGGTTTATAAAAGTCCCCAAGAAAAGCAGAAACTGTGTCCTTACCTTTCTACCCTCTGCTAGGATGCTAATAGTCTCAGGTTCTCTACAATCTCCCTGTTATTGGCATTTGCTTCTGTTAAAGAATCTCATTTATTCACATTGAGTTGTGATTGAATTATACAATTTATTATATTGCCTCTTCTAGATATTTTGACTTTTTGATGACAGTGACCCTTTTTTACTGAAGTGGAAGGAATACATATAAAATTAAAATAGAGTAAGATTGTGAATGTGTGTATCTATTGGTTTAGGGTGTCTCTGAGATCACATCACCTCTTTATTATTTTACATTACTTAACTACACTTATTACTTTACATTACTTTTCTGCCTCCCTTTGGGACACTTATGATCCTGTAAATAAACCAAAGCAATGAAAAAGAATTTACTGCCTCTGAGTTTTCTCTAAATTTATATGAAGTTATCCCATCTATGGATGACTCTATTAAATTGCAAGTTTTAGGAAATATTATATACGAGTTAGCAAGAACTAGAAGGGAAATTGGAAATGTGAAAATAGTTTGATTTATTTGGATGGCAAGATTGAACTGAATTTTTCCTTTATTAAAGATTAATATTTTTGAGCTATACATGGACAAATAAACCTTAAATCTCATCTCCATCATTAAAAAAAGAAAGGCTTCTGCAGAAATCCCATGTAACAAGTGCATGGGGCAGAAGAAATATATCGGTATATGTGGCTAACCCTTTGGTATTTCAACATATTTATCTTGAACTCTTTTAATAATTTCATTTGTTGTGCAATTTAAAAACCCATGCTTAAATATTCCGAGTTTTCTTTTAAAGTGCTTAAGAGAGAAAAGTTTTCCTTTTTTATATAATAAACTTTATTTTTAAATGGGGTAACAATTACAGAAAAGTCACATGGAAAGTATAAGGGATTGCCATGTACCTCCGCCTCCCTTCCCACATCTTCCCCTATTAATAGCATCTTACAATTGTGTGGTACATTTGTTGCAATTGATGAATAAATATTGAAGCGTTGCTACTAACCAAGGTCTATAGTTTACAGTGTGGTTTACACTTAATTCCAATGCCCTAAAAATGCCCTATGTTCCACCTATTATTCCTTCCCCCTCCTCTCAGAACCCCTGGTAACCACTATCTTTATAACAATATTACGTGTTCTTCCCATACTACAATATTAATAAGTTTATTTTGTCCATGGTTGCATTCCTCCCTTATGTTTCTTTATTCCTGAATCTTGAGGATTCAGGTTGAGAGGGGCCTTAGATCTTATGGGGCAGATGTAAGGGACTGTTTTGTTTGGAGTTGTAGATACTTTCTGTTTTTTAGGATGAGGGTTGTCCATTATCACCATTTTGTTAGTTATTGTAGGTGAGTCCGATGCTTTGGAGAGTAGGTGTTGCCTGCAACTCTTCTGAGATTCAGGGCACAACTGGCATATTAATAGATGGAAGATTTAAGTCTCTGAGATATAAATTTAATGGGTATAATGCTAATTATAGGTTCAAATAAAAGGGGTAGAAGAATCACGTGTAGGGAAATTATAAATAAGTCTATGTTACATTGGGGAAATAGGTGGTCATACATTTCAAGTAAGGCCCACTGACAGAGTGCTGGTTTCAAGGGGTTGTGTGCCTTGCCAATAGTGTCCAGATGGCTCTAGAGCCCTCAGAAGCACCCCTATTTGAGGCTTTGTTCAGTGACCTGAGACATTTGTAAGTATAACCTCTGGAATGACCTCTCGACTCATTTTGAAACCTCTTAGCCATAAAAAAAAAAACTTTTCTATTTGATGTTTCCCCCTTTTGGTCAAGGTCTTTTTCCAAATGCTTGCTGGTTGGTGCTTGGTATTAATCCCCCTGTGCTAGGAAGCCTCATCCCTGGGGTTCATGTGCCACACTGGGGGTGAGGGTGGGGGAAGATACTGTGTTTATTTGCTGAGTTTGACTTAGAGAGAGGCCACCTTTGAGTAACAGGAGACTTTCAGGAGGTAACTCTTAGGCAATAATTATTAGGCTAAGTTTCAATTTTATAAGAATCAGGTTCACAGTTACATGCATTAATACTGAGGGGTTGACATATTGGTTTGATTTCTTTTATTAGGCACTGCCTATGTAGTTAGAGATTCTTGCCCCTCAATTTGAGAATGTAGCAGGACTCCCAGGATGGGAGTTTAATATTTTGTTTATTGTGTGGTTCTCCATGCACTGAGATAACACCCTATAACAAGATGAACACATTCATATTCCATAGAAAACATGCCCCAGGTGTACCCTTTACTGCACATCCCACCCCCACCAACACCTTGCACTAGTGACCCTCCCCTGCCATATTTGCCAAAAGAACATTCTCACAATTGTATTTACAACCACAGACCTACCCCTACCCAGAGTTCATCTGCTCCTTCCTCCAGCCCTTCATCCAATTCCATGGATGGTCCAGCCCACCCCCCAAATCTGCTCACCCTCACTCACCATTGACCCCATCTACATTCCTGTACCACCATCACCCCCATCCACTGCCAAACTACCACCTTCCACCTTATATGTTCTGTCCAGACTGAGCTTTGGCTCACTACTCTACTCCCTTTCTGTCTTGTGTTAAACTAGCTTCTAAAATGTTTAGTTCACATCATTGAGGTCATGCAATATTTATCCTTTACTGACTGGCTTACTGCACTCAACATAAGGTCTTCAAGATTCATCCATGTTGTCTCGCGTGTCAAAACTTCACTCTTTCTTATAGCCGAGTAGTATTCCATTGTGTGTATATATCACATTTTGCTTATGTATTCATTTGCTGATGGACACTTGGGTTGCTTTCAACTTTTGGCAATTGTGAATAATGCCGCTATTAAAAACTTTTGTGCTTCAAAGGTGTTTTTCAAGAAAGTGAAAAGGAAGCTGTATTAGTCAGCCAAAGGGGTGCTAATGTGAAATACCAAAAATGGGTTGGTCTTTATAAAGGGTATTTATTTGGGGTAGAAGTCCACAGTTACCAGGCCATAAAGCTTAAGTTTCTTCTCACCAAAGTCCATTGCCACATGTTGGAGCAAGACAGCTGCCGACGTTTGCCAGGGTTCAGGCTTCCTGTGTTCCTCTCTTCCCGGGGCTGCGTTTCTCTCTGGGCTTAGCTCTTCTGGTTCCTCCACAAGGTCAGCTGTTAGACTATCAGGCGAACAGCTCACTTCTCTTCTTCTGGGGCCTTTTCTCCAACATCAAAACTGCTTCTCAAAAACTGCTTCTCAAAACTATTCTTGCCATGCCTTTTATATTTGATTCCCCACCCACCAAGGGGTGGGTCAACGCCCTACTGACGTGGCCCAGTCAATGCCCTAATCATAACCTAATCATGCCCAGATTAACAGATCAGTTTACAAGCATGATCTACTTATATTTTTGGAATTCATAATTACATCAAATTGGCCAATGGTTACAGAAGCCTACTCAAGAAAATACATGGGAACCACTTATGCAATATGGGCCTAATATCCAGCATAAATAAAGAAATCATACATATTGAAAATAGAAAGATGAGCACCCCATTAAAAATGGGCAAGAGATTTGAATAGACACTTTACCAAAGAGGAAATACAAATAGCTAAAAATCACATGAAAAGATGCTCAATATCATTACCTATCAGGAAAATGCTGCTATGAACATTGGTGTGCATATATCTATTCTTGTCTTTGCTTTCAATTCTTCTGGGTATATACTCAGCAGTGGAATTGCTGGATCATATGGAAGTTCTATAGTTAGCTTCCCGAGGAACTGTCAAACTGTTCTCCACAATGGCTGCACCATTCTACAGTCCCACCAAGAGTAAATGAGTGTTCACTTTCCTCACATCCTCTCCAACACTTGTTTTCAGTTTTTTAAAATAGCAGCCAGTTTAATAGGGGTAAGATGATATCTCATTGTAGTTTTGATTTGCATTTTCCTGATAGGTAATGATACTGAGCATCTTTTCATGTGATTTTTAGCTATTTGTATTTCCTCTTTGGTAAAGTGTCTATTCAAATCTCTTGCCCATTTTTAATGGGGTGCTCATCTTTCTATTTTCAATATGTATGATTTCTTTATATATGCTGGATATTAGGCCCATATTGCATAAGTGGTTCCCATGTATTTTCTTGAATAGGATTCCTTTTCACTTTCTTGAAAAACACCTTTGAAGCACAAAAGTTTTTAATTTTGAGGAGGTTCCATTTACCTATTTTTTTCTTTCATTGTTCTCACTTTGGGTGTAAAGTTTATGAAACCATTTCCTAATATAAGATCTCATAGATGCTTCCTTACATTATCTTTTAGGAGCTTTATGGTCTTGGCTCTTATATTTAGGTCTTTGATCCTCCCTCATTCTTTTGGATATGGATATCCAGTTTGCCCCCACTATTTGTTGAAGAGGCTCTTCTGTCCCAGTTGAGTGGGCTTGGTGGCCTTGTCGAATATCAGTTGGCCTTATATTCATGGGTCTATAACAGAAGTCTCAATTCAGTCCCATTGGTCAGTATGTCTATCCTTGTGCCAATACCATGCAGTTTTGACCACTGTAGTTTTGTAGTATGCTTTAAAGTCAGATAGCATGATTCCTCTAATTTCGTTTTTCTTTTTCAATATGTTTTTGGCTATTGAAGGGCGCTTGCCCTTCCAAATAAGTTTCATAATTGGCTTTTTGAGTTCAATAAAAAATGCTGTTGTAATTTTTGTGGGGATTTCATTAAATCTACAAATCAACTTGGGTAGGATAGACATTCTTAATGATATTTGGTATTCTAATCCATGAACATGGAATATTCTACCATTTATTTAGGTCTTATTTGATATCTGTTAATAGTCTTTTTTGTGAACAAGTCTTTTACATCCTTAATTATGTTTATTCCTAGATATTTGATTCTTTTAGTTGCTATTGTAAATGGAATTTTTTTCTTCATTTCCTCTTCAGATTGCTCATTATTGGCATACAGAAATGCTATTGATTTTTGCATGTTGATCTTATATACTGCCACTTTACTGAACTTGTTTATCAGCTCTGTTGTAGATTTTTCAAGGCTTTCTACATATAGGATCATGTCATATGGAAATAGTGAAAGCTTTACATCTTCTTTCCAATTTGGATGCCTTTTTTTACCCTGCCTACGTGCTTGAGCAAGTACTTCTAATACCACGTTAAATAAGAGCAGTGACAGTGGGCATCCTTATCTTGTTCCAGATCTTAGAGGGAAAGCCTTTAGGATTTCACCCTTGAGTATGATGCTAGCTGTGGGTTTTTCATATATTTTCTTTATCTAGTTGAGGATGTTTCCTTCTATTCCTATCTTTTGAAGTGTTTTTTTTTTCATGAAAGAATGCTTTTTCTGCCTCAATAGAGATGATCATGTGATTTTTTTTCTTTCAGTCTCTTATTGTGGTTGTTGCAGTTTGAGATTATTTTATGAATCTGAAAAAGAGAAAGATTGTTTATAACCATGATCAAGTGGGTTTTATCCCAGGTATGCAAGGATGGTTCAACATAAGGAAATTAATGTAATACACCACTGTATTATTCTGCAAAGGAATGCCAATACAAAGTTCCAGAAAGCTTTTGGCTTTAATAATGTACATTTAATTTGGGGGTAAAAGCTTACAGTTCAAAGACCAAATCAAGGCATCAGCAGAGATACCTTCTCACCAAATTCATCTACTGTTTATCCTGGTGTGTTGACATGTGTGAAGCAAGATGGCCACCAGTCTCTGCAAAGTTTCAGCCTCCCTCTCTGGGCTTCATCTCTCAGGTTCATTTGCTCTG
The DNA here is from genome assembly GCA_029593785.1 of Cabassous unicinctus. NCBI lineage: Eukaryota > Metazoa > Chordata > Mammalia > Cingulata > Chlamyphoridae > Cabassous > Cabassous unicinctus. The sequence continues at coordinate 11,118 of JAQZBX010022955.1, read as the reverse complement.
CTTTCATTTGATGTGTTGTTGAATATGATTAGCAAGTATTTTGTTGAGGATTTTAGCATCTAATTTCATTAGAGAGATTGGTCTGTAGTTTTCTTTTCTTATGGCATCTTTACATGACTTTGGTAATAGGATGATGTTAGCATCATAGAATGAGTTAGGTAATGTTCCCTCCACTTCTATTATTTGGAAGAGTTTAAACAGGATTTGTGTTGCTTCTTTTTGGAATGATTGGTAGAATTCAGTCATGAAGCCATCTAATCCTGGGTTTTCTTGGTTGGGAGGTTTTTGATGACTAATTCCATCTTGTAACTTGTGATTGATCTGTTGAGTTCTTTTATTCCTTCCTTTGTCAATGTAGGTTGCATGCGTGTTTCTAGAAATTTGTCCATTTCATCTAAGTTATCCATCTTGTTGGATTATAATTTTTTAAAGTATCCTCTTATGATGGTCTTTATTTCTATGGGATCAATAGTGATATCCCCTTTCTTGTTTTTGTTTTTAAATTTATTTGCATCTTCACTCTTTTTTTCTTTGTTAGACTAGCTAAAGGTTTGTCAATTTTATTAATATTCTCTAATAACTAGCTTTCAGTTTTCTTAAAATTTTCTAGAGTTTGGGTTTTTGTTTGTTTGTTTGTTTTTGAGGTACTAGGGGCCAGCGACTGAACCCGGGACCTTGTAAGTGGGAAGCTGGCACTCAGCCACCAAACCACATCGGCTTCCCTGAGTTGGTTTTATCATGTGTTTTGCTTCTTATTTATTTTTGTTCTTTCAGGAGGCACCATTAACCGAAACCAGGACCCCATGTGGGAGGCGGGCACTCAACTGCTTGAGCCACATCCACTCCTTTCTAGTGTTTTTTTAATTCTCAGTTTCATTAAGTTCTGCTCTAATATTTGTTATTTCCTTCTTTCTGTTTGCTTTGGGATTAGTTTTTTTTCTTTTTCTAATTCCTCCAGATATGCAGTTAAGTCTTTGATTTTAGCTCTTTCTTCTTTTTTAATATAGGCATTTATGGGTATAAATTTCCCTCTCAACACTGCTTTAGCTGCATCCCATAAGTTTTGATATGTTGTGTTCTCATTTTCATTCATTTCAAAGTAGATACTGTTTTCTTTTGCAATTTCCTCCATGATCCTGATTGCTTAAGAGTGTATTGTTTAACTTCCATATATTTATGCTTATTCTGGTTATTTGCCCCTTATTAATTTCCAGCTTCATTCCATTGTGGTCAGAGAAATTATTTTTTATACTTTCAATCTTTCTAAATTTGTTCAGACTTGTTCTGTGACCTAGCATGTGGTCTATACAGGAGAATGATTCATGTGCACTTGAGAAGAATGTATATACTGCTGTATTTGGGTGTAATGTTCTGTATATATCTGTTAAGTCTTATTCCTCTAACATATTATTAAGGTCTCTGTTTCTTCATTTACCCTCTGTCAAGATGGTCTAATAGTGATAAAGGTGTATTAAAGTCCCCCACTATGATTTATGATTGTTCCTTCTTCTTGATAGATTAACCCTTTAATTAATTTATACTGTCCTTTGTCTCTTATAATAGTTTTGCATTTAAAGTCTATTTTGTCCGATATTAGTATAGCTACTACCGCCCTGTTTTTTATTATTGTTTGCATGTAAAATCATTTTCCAACCTTTCACTTGCAACATCCTTACATCCTTGAATTTAAGGTGAGTTTCCTGTAGACAGCAAAAATGGGTCATACCACCTTATCCATTCTGCCAATCTGTGTCTTTTGATTGGATAGTTTAATCCATTAACATTCAATGTTATAACTGTCAAGGCAGTATATACATTAGCCCTTGTTTTCTTTAGGTTCATATATGTCATATTTTGTTTTATTTCTCTTTTTATCTTTTTAGTTATTCTTACTAATACTTTTCCTTTCTTCACTCTCCTCCAACCCTCTCTCTCCTGTTTTATCCTTTCAACCTGCAAAACTCCCTTTTGTATATCTTGAAGGGCAGATTTCATGTTGACAAACTCTCTTAATTTCTGTTTGTGAATATTTTGAACTCTCCCTCATTTTTGAATGCCAGCTTTGCTGGATGCAGAATTCTTGGCTGGCAGTTTTTTTTCTTTTAGCTCCTTAACTATGTCATACCACTGCCTTCTCACTGACATGGTTTTAGATGAGAAATCAGCACTTAATCTTATCAATCTTCCCTTATGTGTGAGGGATTTCTTTTCTCTTGATGCTTTAAGAATTCTTTTGTTTTGGTGTTTGACAATCTGATAAGTATAAGCCTCAGGGCATGCCTGTTAGGATTTATACTGTTTGGAGTGTACTGCACTTCCTGGACATGTAAATCCACATTCCTTCTCAGAGTTGGGAAATTTTTGACCACTCTTTCTCCCAAAACTTCTGCCCTTTCCTTTCTCTTATCCCTCTGGGATGCCTATAATGTGTATGTTTGTGCATTTCATATTATCATTCAATTCCCTGAGTCCCTGATGAATTTTTTCCATTTTTAAAATTTATCTGTTCTACTATCTGTGTGAATTCAAATGTTCTTTCTTCAACGTCACTAATTCTTTCCTCTGCCAGTTCGAATCTGCTGTTATGTGCTTCCAGAGTATGTTTAATTTCTTGTATTGTGCCTTTTATCACCATCAGATCTATTGATCTATATTTTTATGTATGTTTATGATTTCTTCTGTTTGTTCCTCCAGTGTCTTCTTAATATCACTTATCTCTTCCTTCACATCATTAAGTTGATTCATGATATTTGTTTGGACATCCTTGATTAGTTCTACATTCTGCACCGCTTCTTGTTTTTTAGTTTGTTCATTAGACTGGGCCATGTCTTCTTGTTTCTTAGTATTGCTTGTAATTTTTTGCTGGTGTCTAGGAATCTGTTTATCTTGATGGGCTTATTCAATTGGTTAGCTTCTCTTTCTACTCCAGGGTTTTATATTGTTTTGTTTTGTGTTAAGAGTCCTCTTTAACACTTTGTTCCCCTTTTTCTATATCTGTGTAGTTGTCTGTGTTCCTCCAAAAAAATATTAAGACCATAAAAAAGGACAGAAAGAAGAAGAGGAATAGAATAATAATAATAATGTATGGAAAAGAAACCATAAAAGAGCCAGGAAGAAAAATAAGTAATGAGTGAAAAATCATAAAAAATGAAAAGGAATAGGAATATAAAATTTGGAAGAAAAAAATAAAAACAAATACAAAATAAATAAAGTAAAATAAAATAAAATAAAATACCAGAAAGATGAGAAGAGAAGAAAGAAAATGAAGACTAATCAAAATAAGGTAGAATGAAAGGCAAATGAAAGAAAAAAAGAAATTAAGAAAATAAGGAGAAAAAAGAAAAAACAAAACAAAACAAAGAAAAGAAACCAGAAGAAACATGCTTCCTAACAGGCCAGTAGCAACCATCTCTTCTTGTCAGTGCTCACCAATCAATCACCCTGCAGCTTGTCCTCTGCAGGTAAGGTACCTGGATATAGAGAAAAAAAATAAAGAATAAAGAATAAAAAATAAAATAAAACTAAAAAATCTAAAATAAAATCTCAGTTTAAGTTCCCTGTCATAAGGCTGCTTTTCCTGCAGCTCCTCCCCCAGGGAGCCAGCCAGGTGCTTGACAACCCGCTGAATCTCTCTCTGGCTCCCTTCTCTTCCAGGCCAACTGGGTACCTGACAACTTGCCGCTGCTCTACCCACCCCTATTTCCATCAGTTTGGTTGGGTTCTGACAGCTTGCTGGCTGTCTCTCCTGGCTCCCCTCTTACCTGGGCTGTTGGGCACCTGTTGGCCCAATCCCTCACTGACCCAGTTCTTCTCTTCCCCTGGGCGGGTGGGTGTGACAGTCTTCCTGATCAGTTCCCCCTGCCCCTCTCTCTGGAATGGCTTCAGTGCTGGCTAGCATCTCTCTTTTTTCCCAGAACCGGCTGAGATCTGGTCGGCCTGCCCTATCTCCCCTCCCCCCTTAATCCTCTCCCCCCAAGCCATACCTGTTTGCACTGCAGATCCCCACTTCGAGAGTCTGCTGGGCACTGGGATGTACCCCTGGTTGCCCAGTGGCTTTCCTCACTCTTGGAGCTGGTTGAGTGTTGCTTTTCCAGCCAAATCACTTTCCTGGCTTCCCTCTCTGAGCCAGCTGGATGCTGGCTTCCCTGTCCTATCTCCCACAGCCTCACTCTTCCCTGGATAACTGGCATGGCTTCCCTTTTGCCAGGTAAACCTGCCTAATTTTCCACAGATTCTAGAGGAGGAGTGCAACCTGTTGTTCCCTACTCCGCCATCTTTGATTTCCTTCCTTTTGTTTTTGTAAGTGCTATTCACAAATATGATTTTGTTTTAAGCCTCCTTTAAAAAAGAAGCCAATACTCTAGAAGAAAAGAGTGTGAAGAGAATGAACCTATTAGTTTTCTGATGGGCAAACTGTGTGCAATAAAATGAAAGCTTTACTGTATGGAAGTGTCAATTAATTGAAGCCTCTGTGTTACTATTGCTTTTTCATCTCTTTGTGCTTAGATGACAAGATGTGATTTTAATACAGATGATTTACTTTCTTCTTTGTAACATTAAGCAAAATGATCAGTGTGTAGTTTTCCTGAATAAATATTGTTTTAACCTACACTGATATTTCTTACAGATAAAACAGTCTATGACTGGAGAGGGATTGTTTCAAGGTCTTTTTGTATGCCTCAACAATCCAGTCATACTACTTTCTCTGGATCATCAATATTGTGGGATTATGGTACTGTAAGTATTTGTAAAACTGGAATTACCATTTTATTCAGGAAATATTGGGTTAATTTTGATATAACACATGATATTTTACTATGGACCTATTCATTCCTAAGATGATTCTCCATTGAAAGTTATCTTTTTTTGTGAAGAATACTTTAGTTCTGTTATTGTGTTTGTGTTAACCTGCCTAGTGTTCCACAAAAGTAAATCCTGCTGAATACCTTAACCTAAAAATATATGTATTATTTTTTATTTGAAGAACAATAAGAGTCAAAGTGATCATCACATGGTTTGCCCAAATTTGATAGTATAGTGACTTATAATATATAGACTGTTAAGAAAATATAGTGGAGGCCAACAAGGAATGATGGCATCTATTAGGAGAGTGACAACTGGAGAGTAAAATATCCAAGAAGACATTTCTCTGCCACACATTGATGATTTTCTGAATTAGGGCTTCCTAATCGAGGGTATGGGAACCCATGTCCTGAAAGTGTAATTAGGGCATCTTAAATTCATCTATTCATCTGGGCAAGTTGTAAGATGTCTCTATATAAATAGTAGTAGAAACTCGTGTGATTTAGACATGTTTAACAACAATTTCTAAAAAAACCACAAATTCTATTTTATAAAATTATTTCACCGTATCTATATATCTGCCTAGGTTTCACTGTATCTATATATATGCCTAGGTTTCTGGCATGAATGTGTCTTTCTCATCATTTCTTTGTTTTTTTTCTTTTTTTTCACATCACTAATTTTTCTTCTTGGCTTGTCATAAGATTAATTAAGCTTATTTATTTTATTTTATTTTTTTTTGCTATTGAGATAGTTCTTTCTGTTATTTTAAAAAATAAGTATTGACTTTTTATATTTGTCCTGTGGAACAAAACTTTGAATTATGTCATATTTAGCTTATGTTGCTAAATTCCTTGTGAGTCAAATTTACTAAAGTTAAATCATTCCAACCCTGTTTTAGACAACAAATTTATATGACTAACATTGTTCTGTTGTTAGAATGCTGTGTATTGGTATGCTAGTACTTTTAGAACATATTTATTAATCACAGTATAAACAGTTACCCCTAGTTAAGAGAATATATATTTCTAATGCATACATGTCCTTAACAAAAATTGTATGCCTCGAAAACTGTTATGATTATCTTCAAGGAAAATTGAGAAACTGATTTGCAGCATTCAAGCGTCCCAGCCCTGCCCTATTTTAAACTGACAATTTACAGACTGCTCTTAGCTATGCGAGGAGGACGTTAAAGCATGTTTCTTCGGGCAGTACATCTGGCAAGGATGAACTAGGCTGTAGAGAGCTCTGAATGCAAGGCCAAGAGTGCTATCCATTGCTAAGTGGAAATTAGGGCTACAAAAGCTACTGCCCATGGCTTTGACATAATTTTCTCATTTTCCCCCCCACAATATCTTTTCTTCTTTCTGCTCATTTTCTTCCTTCTTCCAAAACTTTTGAGGAGATTTCAAAATTATTTTCATACTCATTATTTTCTCTCCAGGTGGGCATTATTTGATAAAAGAAGGTAACCTGATTCAATTTTCTGATATTTCTAAAAAATAACAAAAATCATTTCAATCATTAAATTTAAAATTTCTATGTAATCAAATGATAGCCTAATTTTTTTTTTGTCATTTTGGGTAGAAATAAAATAATTTTCAAAAATCCTTTGGTAAACTTTGGGATTAACCCAGGTCCTGAGGTAACAGGTAAGGAACTACAACTTTTTCCTTACCTTTGAACACTTTGACCGCCATTTTAGCACTTTACTTTTATCAACTTTTGGCTTTTTGCTTTGGTCCTACTACAAGAAGTAGTTATGTTCAATGTTATGCATTATTTTCAACTTTCAAGATTTAATTTTAAAATGCCAGTTGTTTTCAATGAAAAGTTAAAATTTTGAATCTTTGTGACTGAATGACATTGATACTTACTTTGAAAAAAAAATTTTTTTTATTTGCATTGTTATATTTAAAAGTCCACATTTCAATAGCCATATTGCCATACAGCAGTATTCCCTGGGTCTGGAGTTTACGTGTATAACTACCATCTATTTTATCTTGTTGAATTTTTTCTTCTATAACATTTTCTTGTGTTTTTCTAGTTAAGTAATGCCATTGTGAAAAATAAAGGAGTTATTCCATGCAAAATTCCTTTAGTAATAAATAAATTGAGTTTAGTAATAAGTTCACTTATTTTCTACTGTTCTTGCTAATTAAAAAAAAAAATACTATTGGTTAATGCAAGATCTGGTTTGTAATGTTGCCTAGATTTACCAGTGTACCACCACTTAAATGCCATCCCAACCATATTAAATGATCTTCTAAATTGGAGTTTAAGTAAATAAATAAGATAATTGTAATTTTGACTTTTGGGATTAATTTTATTTTACAGGGAAAAATCCTAATCTATGCTTTTCATGTCTTTTATCATAAAATAGCATTAGATTTTTACTTTTGGAAGCCAAACCACAATCTTTCTTTACTGTAGAAACCAAAATATTCAACCAAATTCCCTCAGTAGTAATTGACTTTCTAGTCTGAGATATCCTCTGGTGGAAAAGATGTTTGAGGAGAACTAGGCCTATCTGCATTCATAATAAAGTTGACAATAGCTATAGTCTACAATTGCCAGTCAACACATGCGTTCTTTGTTGTATACATAAGCTGGAGTGTGATTGTCACCACATCCTGGATGGAAGAATGAAAAGTTGAATGTAGAAAGCATTTGAGCAAATATTAGGTTAAGGGAATGAACAGACTGTGACTGCCCTGGGGAATCCCCCTCCTGGGAAGCCAGGTACGCTTGTTCTCTAGTAAAGGGAACATTAACTAAATTTCTTAAAAAGTAATGAAAGAGTACAAACTGTAAAAAGGCAGCCAAAAAACGGCAAACATCTGTTACTGAACATGTCTCACTTGACTTCCTTTTAATGTTCTAAGGAATAAATTTACGAACTAGGGAAGGTTCAGCACTAATTAGCTTGTTTTCATCAAACAAAATGCACCAGACATGCATGTTGAATATGAATGAAAACTTCAGTAGTAATAATAAGTAGGCATAGAAAGTGCTGGTAGCCAGAGTTATGGGTATAGGTCGTGGATATTGCCCTGACTGCTAATATTGTGTTGATTTGGATTTGCTATAATTTGCCTTTTTAAATGATCATAAAAAATGTTTAAAAAGTGTATTCATTAAATAATATAAATGGATTTAGCAAAAGGTTTTCAGGAGCATATTTTTAGGCTAACTAGATGTTTGAATGCTTTGGAATAACAAATATAGAGCTATTTGAAGGCAAAGTTTTGTAACAGAAGCAGCAGCAGTAAGAGTCATAGATTGTAGTTATTGTACAGATCCATAATCCTTTATTTGAAACCCTTGGGGCCAGACATTTTTAAGAATTCACAAATTTTTGAATTTTAGAAAGTTAAGGTAAGTAAATCTGCAACATGAAACAGTAATCAAAAGTTCATATTCTCATTAACGGGGAATATAGTTCACTATATAGGATTTATGATAGCTTAAACTAATATAAACAATGTGAAACATTACATCAGAGTTTATGGAAGAGATAGAAAAGCTCAAGTTAGGAGCAGAGTAAGTATACAAATTTCATAGTTTGGTATTTTATATGTTTGTAATAAGTAGGCTACAAATTCAGCTGTAGAGATTTTAGCAGCTGTATTAGCCAAGGGGGTGGTTCAGATGCAAAGTATCAGAACTCTGTTGGCTTTTATAAAGGGTATTTATTTGGGGTAGAAGCTTACAATTACCAGGCCCTAAAGAGTCCAACTCAAGGTACCATGAGAGTTACTTTCTCACCCCAAGTCTGTTGCTACGTTTTGACACAAGATGGTGGGCGATGTCTGCGAGGGTTCGGCCTTCGTCTTTCCTCTTAAGGCTCTGTGGTCCCAGCTTCTTCCCATCTCAGCTGTAGGCTGGGATAAGGCTTGTCTTTCTTCCCAGGGCTCATCTGTCTCCGGGCTCAGCTGCTCTGCTCTCTCCACAAGGTCAGTTGTAGACTATCAGGCTCATCTCTCTTCCCAGGGCCCTGTCTATGGAGCACTCTCTCTTCCTGCATATCTGCTTCTGTGTGTCTACTTCTGTGTGAGAGTCTGTTTTATCGGCCCAAGGGGCCTGGGACTATATGCTGAGTTACATTCTAATGACATGGTTGGATCAAAGCCCTAATCATAACATAATTTAATTAGACTTCTCAGCTGAATCTAATACAATCAAAGGGTCATCACACCAGAGGAACAGACCAGTTTACAAACATATATTTCTTTTTGGAATCCATAAATAATATCAAACTGCCACAGCAGCTAATTAAAATAGGATATAATGGTTAGTCACTGGATTCAGTTTCCATAAAATAAAAACAAACCAGAAAAAATGTACTATGTAGATGATTATGAAGAGGGTACTGTGAAATAAATGTAGTGAATTATGTACTCAAAAATATACTTTCAGAAAATGTGGTAATATGTTGCATATTAATCATAGGCCAAAGCACAATTTGGTGAAAGCATTTTTGCAGTAGTGGGAGGGCTTGGAGGTGTCGTTTGTTGCAATGGAGGTAGTATTAGAACTATATGATATTAATGTTGAATTCTCTGCTTACTTGGTTTAAATCAGAGATAGATTTTAGGATATCTTCTGGAGTGTGTGTGGGGGGAGGATTGGGGGATATTCTTCAGGCCCTTCCTACTCCAAATATGGTCCATGGGAAAATAGCATCATTTTCATCAGGGAACTTGTTAGAAATGTAGATACTCAGGACCCATCCCAGATCATTGAATCAGCACCTGCATTTTAACAAGATCCATAATGATTTATTTATAAGCATTTCAAAATTTGAGACGCACTGGTATAAGCAATTCCCCATAATACTAATCTATTTATCTTACTTTTGATAAATAGTGACAATGTGTACAATGTATTTTTTTCACCGACAAACATCTGAAATGCAGATATTCTGTATTAAATTTATATTTATGCGCTGGGATAGGAAAGCATTTTCTTGTGAAAGTTGAGGAGAACGGTTATAACTGATCAAAGATATCAGAAAACTCATTATCAAGTAATGGAATAAAATGAAACCAAATACCAAAATTGGCCTGAGAACATTTGCCAAGAATTTTGATAACAGAGCTTTCCTCCAAATGGATTAATCTGGACAATTTCTATAATTTGATTTATCCTTTGAATTATATCCTGAGTCTCTAGGAATCATATCTCAAGGTCCTCCAAACGAGAAATGATGGTTGAATTGTAATCCAGGGGCTGGTACAGCCTTTAACCCCTATGCATTTGACTGGCAGTTCTAAATCCCATTATGATTAAATCCAGCAACTCCCTTCAAAATCCCCAGATCTTTTCTAAATGAAATAAAATTGGAAAACAAATATAATTGCCAAGTGCCAACAATTAAAAGTTCAAAGTAAATTCCATTGCTGTTTCTGCCTGTATCTTCAATTTTACAATCTGAGAATAGAATAGTATATTGAATTTGATTGCCAGCAACCTCCTACTTGTGTAATCAATGTAAAGATACTAACCTTCTCTAAGCCCCAATTTCTTCAAGAAAGTGGGAATTAAAATATCTAGTCTGCAGAGTCTTAGTGAAGATTGAAGATAATGTTCATAAATCACAGAGTAGGCTCTTATTAATTGTGAGCTATAACATTCATTAATTCTGTGATGTGGCTCCAGACCTACCACATAGTATATAAATCTCTTATTAATAATCAAACTCACCATTTAGAATGGCTTCACATTCAAAATAATTCAAAACTAATACACAAATAAAAAAGACTGAATACAATGTTTTCAATACTGCCCAGTTTATAAAGGAATTCCTTAGTAATAAATTAACTACCCAGGAGTTATCAAATGGAGAAGCGTATTCAAAACCAAATGAGCACTGTGAATGTGAGCATATCAAAATGCCTCCAAAATCTGTAATAGCAACCGCATTTGCTCAATTTGTCCTTTTAAATATAAAGTAATTTATATATCATTTTACAAATATTGGTATGTATTGTGAAAATTTTGATTTTTACCCACAATAAAATAAATAAATAAATAAATAAATAGATAAATATAAAGTAATTCCAGCTGATAAAAAGAAGAAAAATCAGTCACATGTATTTACAGATTCATACAGTTTAAAACTTCAGCAATTCAGCAGATTTTCAATGGCTTGGGATTCTTGATTTTTAGAGCTTCTAAGAATACCCACAAACCACAGGAAAGTTTTGGAGCCATATAGGTTCCCCATATCTCTTCATTTTACTCTCTCTCAAAGAGCGAGCGAGAGACTCTCATATTAAGCTCAAGGAATTCTTCAAACATATTATTTTTTTT
>JAQZBX010022954.1:0-31183 GCA_029593785.1 Cabassous unicinctus | reverse complement strand
AGGAGATGTCTTAATCCCAGATCTCTGCTTCCACGGTTTTCTTCTTAAAGTTGATTCTCCTTCACTCTCTCCTTTCCATGCCCTCTTTTGTCCAAGCTGACAGTGGTTTTGTTCATACAGTTCTCTCAAAAACTTTGTTGGTTTAGCATGCAGGAAGCAAGGGTCCAAGCCATCAGACAGTAAGACTTTCCACAAGTCTTTCCTATATAACTGCATCTTCAATTCTGAATTATGAGTTCCAAGTTTAGTAAAGTCTTCAAATAAGGCATTTTCATCTGGGAATTTGATTTCCAGAAACTTGGAAGTTCCAGAATCAGTTTCTCTTTTCTTTGTGCCCAAAAGTTCAGTCCTTAGTGTATTTCGCTCATCTAGTATTTTGCTATAAGCTGCAAGGAGAAGCCAAGCCACATTCTCTGAGTTTACCTTGGAGAGTTCTTCAGCTAAATGCTCCAGTTCCCCATTTTCAAATTCTGTCTTCCATACAACACCAGGAGTTAATCTTTTTAAGTTCTCTGCAACTTTAAAACATGGATCGCCTTTCCTCCAGTTTCCAATAATAGTTTCATCATTTACTTCTAAGTCATCATAGAAAGTCTCTTTAGCATCCATATTACTATCAACAGTCACTTCAAAGTGATCTAGGCCTTTTCCATCAAGCATTTCACAATTCCTCCAAAAAATACCCCTTACCCATTTATAAAACCATTCCAACATTTTGGTAATTACAAAAGTACTTCCCCACTCCTCGGTACCAAATTCTGTATTAGTCAGCGAAAGGGGTGCTAATGTGAAATACCAAAAATGGGTTGGTCTTTATAAAGGGTATTTATTTGGGGTAGAAGTCCACAGTTATCAGGCCATAAAGCATAAGTTTCTTTCCTCACCAAAGTCCATTGTCACGTGTTGGAGCAAGACAGCTGCCAACATTTGCCCAGGGTTCAGGCTTCTTGGGTTTCTCTCTTCCCGGGGCTGCGTTCCTCTCCGGGCTTAGCTCCTGTTTCCTCCACAAGGTCTGCTGTAGGCGATCTGGCGAACAGTTCGCTTCTCTTCTCCTGGGGCCTTCTTTCCAACATCAAAGCTGCTTCTCCAAGACTGCTCTTTGCCATGCCTTTTATATTTGATTCCCCACCCACCAAGGGGTGGGGCTCAACAGCCTAATCATAACCTAATCATGCCCAGATTAACAGATCAGTTTACAAGCATGATCCAATTATATTTTTGGAATTCATAATTACATCAAATTGGCCAACGGTTACACCACCCAATCATTAACACCCTGTTTTGGTGTTATATATTTGTTATAGTTCCTGAGAGAATGTTCTCATTTTTGTACTCTTAACCACAGTCCATCATTCACCACAGAGTTCCCTGTGTTATACGTTTCCCTGCCTTGCACAATCTATCAAAGTGAACCCTCAGTGGCTCACAGTTTCATCTCAGAAGTGTGCTGTCATCAGCTCAGTCCATTTCAGAATGTTTTCATTACTCCAAAAGGATATGCCATTATTCACCCCCATTATTGACTTTTAGCATTGATATACTACCTTTCTTGCCATTGCTGTAAAAATATTACAATATTCTGTTAACTATAATCTATACATTACATTAGTTCTATTTTCCAAGTATCTTCATATTGAAACCTTGTAATAGAGGAACATATGTGTATTGTACTATAAACCACAATCATCATATACCATGGAAATCACTGTTACACAGCCCCTAAATTAACATCTAGTTTTCTTTCAATTGACATTAACCTCCCTAGACTAGTCCAATATACTCATTATACCGTGTTACCATCAACTCTATCCATTTCTCCACATTTATAATCCATTTTATCAAACATTCTACATACATTCAGCATCACCTCCCCCTTCTCAACCCACATTCTATTCCCTAGTAATCTATACTCTAGAGTTTAACTCCATGAGTTTACCCACCATATTTAGTTCATATTGTGTTACATACAATATTTCTCCATTTGTGTCTAGCTTACTTCTTTCAACATAATGTTCTCAAGGTACATCCATGTTTTTATGCATTCTGACTTCATTTCTTCCTACAGCTGAATAGTATTCCATTGTATTATATACCACATTTTGTTTATCCATTCATCAGTTGATGGACACTTGAGTTGTTTCCATCTTTTGGTAATTGTGAATAATGCCACTATGAATATTAGTATGCAAATGTCATTTTGCATCCTTGCTATCATTTCTTCTGAATATATTCCTAGTAGCAGGATTGCCGAATTATATGGCAGTTTTATATTTAACTTCCTGAAGATCGCCAAACTGTCCTCCACAGAGGCTACACCATTTTACATTCCCATTAACTATGAAGGAGTTTCTCTGCAGCCTCTCCAGCATTTGTAGTGCTCTGCTTGTTTTTTTATTAAATAATGGCCATTCTGTGAGGCATGAAAGGGTATCTCATAAGAGTTTTAATCTACATTTTCATAATAGCTGGTGATGTTGAGCATATTTTCATGTGCATTTTGGCCATTTCTATTTCTTCTTTGGAAAAAATGTCTGTTCAAATTTTTCACCCATTTTTTAATTGGGTTGCTTGTCTTTTTATCATTGAGCTGCATAATCACTTTATGTAACAAGGAGATCAAACCCTTATCAGGAGAGTAGGTGCTGCAACTCTGTTGAGATTCAGGGCACATGGACAGCCCAACGATTTAAATCTCTTGGACCTACACCTATCAAGTCTAGTACTAACCATAAGTTCAAATAGAATGGGCAGAAGAGCCATGTGTAAAGAAACTACAAATGAGTCCAACTCTGTCACATCGGGGAGTATAAATTCCAAAGTAGGGCTCGCTGGCAAGGCACCAAACTCCTGAGCTATCTGCCCTGACTATAGTGTCTGGATGTCTCTATAGCCTTCGGGAGCCATGCTATTTGAGGCAATATTTACTGTAGCAGTGAATGAGATCCTGCTGAGACATGCATAAGCATAACCTTTGGACTGACCTCCTGACTCACTTTGAAATCTCTTGGCCACAAAAACTCATTTTTATTTATCATTTCCCCCTTTTGGTCAAAGTCTTTTTCCAAGCACATTGCTAGTTGGTGCTTAATAAGCCCTTCATGCCAGGGAAGCTCATCCCTGGGAGTCAGATACCACAGTGGGGGTTCGGCTTAGAGAAAGGCCACAGTTGAGTAACAAGGAGGCCCTCAGGAGGTAACTCTTAGGCAACATATAATAGTAGGCTTAGTTTCAATTTCAAAAGAAAAGTTCATAAGTACAGTCATATCAAGGGCCTGTCGCAATGCTCCATCCTCCTTCTCTAGGCATTGCCCCTGTACTCGGGGGATTCTTGCTGTCCCATTAGAGAATGTGACTGAGCTCTCCAGGATGGGAATTTGATATTCTTTTGGTTATTGTGTGGATCTCCACCTACTGTGGCAATGCCCCATGAACACTTGAACACATGTGTATGCCTTAGCGATATGCCCCAGGTAAACCTCCTCCCATGTATTCCCCATCACTGACAACCCACACCAATGACCATCCACTGCCACAGTTGTGACCCTTCTGTGAGCCAAAACTTCTTCAAAAAAGAAACCAACAAAATAACCAAATAAAATTAATAAGAAGATGAAATAATAATGGTAATTTTCAAAATAACTAATAAAATACAAAAAAATTGAAAATTTTTGAAATAAACATTTTTTTTTGACATTGTGTCTTTCATCACTGTAAGGTCTGTTGTCTTGTATGTGCAGTGACATTTTCTTCTGTATATTCCCCCAGTGTCTTATTTTTTTCATTTTACCTTCAAAGAAGCTTAGATTACAGAAAAGTCACCTACAGAATATAGTGGATTCCTATATATCCAACATTCTTCCCCTTTGCCCTCTCCCTTATTAATAACATTTTACATGTGATGGCATATTTGTTATAACTGATGAACAAATATTAAAGCATTGCTACTAACCATGGTCAACAATTTATATTATGGTTTACATTTTGGACTGTATGCTTTTATATATTTTGATGAAATTTAAAATTGCATGTATCCATTATTGCAGGATCATGCAGAACAATTCCAATGGCCCAAAAATGTCCTATATTCTGTCTGCTCTATTCTTCCTTCCCCCTTCCCTTGGGACCTATGGTAACCACTAAGTCTCACATTTTGAAGAATAAGATTCATACCTACTAGCTATAATATTGAGGGCTTGACATATTGGTCTGTTTTCTTATCTTAGGCACTGATTATGTTCTTGAGAGACTCTTGTCCCTCTACTTGAGAACATAGTAGGACTTCCCAGAATGAGAGTTTAATATTTTCTTGCTTATTGTGGGGGTATCCACCCACTGATATAACACACTATGACATAATGAACACTTACTTGTTCCACAGAAGCCTGCCCCAGGTATGCCCTGTCCTGTATACCCCCCCCATCCAATACCATACACCAGTAACCCTCCCCTACCATATTTCCCAAAAGAACATTCCCAACCTTGTAGTTTTAACCACAGACCTGCAAATTCCCAGAGTTCACCTGCTCCTTCCCCCAAACCTCCCCCCAGTTCCATGAAGAGTCCATAAACCCCCCACCCTACCCCCTTCATAGACCAGCACTGCCCAACGCAATAGTATCACTACACCACTGTCATGCCCATCCACTGCACAAATACACCCTTCCACCTTATGGTAGATTTTGCCCACATAGGCATTGGCTCACAACCTTCTACTCCCTTTCTGTCTCCTGTAAACTTATGTTCCAGACTCTAGCTCTGTGAGTCTGCTCAATTTGCTTAATTCAAAGCAGTGAAATCATGTAATATTTGTCCATCAGTGCCTGGCTTACTGCACTCAACATAAGGTCTTCAAGATTCATCCGTATTATTCATGTGTTAATACTGCATTCCTTCTTACAGATGAGTAATATTCCATTGTATATATATACCACAGTTTGCTTATCCATTCATCTGTTGAAGGACATTTGGGTTGTTTCCAACTATTGGCAATAGTGAATAATGACGCTATGAATATTGGTGTGCATATATGAGTTCGTGTCCCTTCTTTCAATTCTTCTGGGTATATACCCAGCAGTGGGATTAGTGGATCATAAATATGGCAGTTCCATAATAAGCTTCCTGAGGAATCACCAAACTGTCCTCTACAATGGCTGCACCATTCCACATTCCCACCAGCAGTGGATAAGGGTTCCCTTTCCTCCGCATCCTCTCCAACACTTGTAGTATGTTTTTTTAATAACCACCATCTAATGGGTGTAAGATGATAAATCATTGTAATTTTGATTAGCATTTCCCTAATAGCTAGTGATGTTGAGCATCTTTTCATGTGCTTTTCAGCCATTTGTATTTCTTCTTTGGAGAAGTGTCTATTCAAATCACTTGCCCATTTTTTAAATGGGTTTTTTGCCTTTTTATTTTCAAGATGTAGGTTTTCTTTCTACATGCTGGATATTAGGCCCCTATAAGAGATATGGTTACCAAATATTTTCTCCCATTGAGTAGGCTGTCTTTTCACTTTCTTGACAAATTCCTTTGAGGTGCAAAAGTTTTTATTTTTGAGGAGGTCCCATTTATCTATTTTTCTTTCTTTGCTTGTGCTTTGGGTGTAAAATTCATGAAACCATTTCCTACTACAAGATCTTGTAGATGCTTCCCTACATTGTCTTCCAAGATCTTTATGGTCTTCGTTCTTATATTTAGATCTTTGATCCATCTTGACTTAATTTTTGTATAAGATGTGAGATGATGTTCCTCTTTCATTCTTTTGTATATGGATATCTAGTTATACAAGCACCATTTGTTGAAAAAGCCATTCTCTACCAGTTGAGTGGGCTTCATTGACCATATATTCAAGGATCTTTATCAGAACTCTCAGTTCTGTTCCATTGGTCAGTATGTTTATCTTTGTGCCAATACCATGCAGTTTTGACCACTGTAGCTTTGTAGTATATTTTAAAGTCAGGTAGTGTGATTCCTCCCATTTCATTTTTATTTTTCAATACCTCTTTGGCTAATCAGGGCCCCTTGTTTTTCCAAATAAATTTCATAGTTAGCTTTTCCAATTCAGTAAAAAATGCTGTGGTAATTTTTATTGGGCTTGCATTAAATCTGTGTATCAGTTTGGGTAGGATAGACATCTTAATGATGTTTAGTCTTTCTATCCATGAACAGGGAATATTCTTCCATATATTTAGGTCTTCCTTGATTTCCTTTAACAACATTGTGTAGTTCTCTATGTACAAGTCATTTACATCTTGTGTTAAATTTATTCCTAGGAAATTGATTCTTTTAGTTGCTATTGTAAATGGAATTATTTTCTTGATTTCCTCACCCAGGACAACTATCAAGGAGATTATGATGGGCAACTCCCATCCCAAGGAATACAGAGATTCTGCAACTACAAGCAAGATAGTCCCATCCATCAGCCCCATGGAATCTAAGCCCCCTCTCAATTAGAGGTGGAGGGGGAATCACCATGCCAGAATCCTCAGGATTGAGGAATGAACGATGGACTAGAGTAGCCTTACAGTTATCCTACTATAGTCTTATTATTATTATAGCAATGGAAGAACATTTATCATTGATGTGGAGGCAGTGGCCACTGGAGGTTCTGAGGGAAGGAAGAAGGAAAAATAGCTCTAATTTGGGGGCATTTTTGGGACTTAGGAATTGTCCTGAATGACATTGCAATGATGGATACAGGGCATTATAGATTTTGTCATAACTTACAAAATTGTGTGGGACGGAATGTAAACTATAATCCACACTTAGTGGTAATGATCCAATATGTGTTCATCAATTGTAACAAATATACCAGATTAATGAAGGATGTTGTTAATGTGGGAAAATGTGGGAGAGGTAGGCAATGGAGCATATGAGAATCCCTATATTTTTAATGTAACATTTATGTAATCTAAAATATTTATTTAAAAAGTATTAAATAAATAAATAAATAACCATTATTAGATATGTGGTTTCCAAACATTTACTCCTATTGTGTTGGCTTCCTTTTCAACTTCTTAACAAAGTCATTTGAAGCACAAAAGTGTTTAATTTTGAGGAGGTCCCCTATATCTATTATTTATTTTGTTGCTCATGCTTTAGGTGTAAGGTTTAAGAAGCCACCACCTATTGCAAGGTCTTAAAGATATTTCCCGGGAAGCGGGTGTGGCTCAATGGATAGAGCTCCCGTTTACCATATGGGAGGCCCCGGGTTCACTTCCCGGGGCCTCCTTGTGAGGGCAGGCCAGCCCGCGAGGCGCGGTGGGCTGATGCAGCAGGACCTCACAGCAGGAAGCGGGTGTGGCTCAATCGATAGAGCCCCCATTTACCATGCGGGAGGCCCCGGGTTCATTTCCCGGGGCCTCCTTGTGAGAGCAGGCCAGCCCGCGTGGCGCGGTGGGCTGATGCAGCAGGACCTCACAGCAAGGGGGAGATGAGTGGACACGGAAGAAACACACAGCGAATGGACACAGTAAAAACACGAGCAGCAAGGGGGGATAAATAAATAAATAAATAAATCTTTAAAAAAAAAAAAAAAAAAAGATATTTCCCTACCTTTTCTTCTAGCGGTTTTGTGGTCCTGGCTTTTCTGTTTAGGTCTTTGATCCATCCTTTCACTTTCAACCTACATATATCTTTGAATTTAAGGTGAACCTCTTGTAAGCACTATATAGGTAAGTCATGTGTTTTATCTGCTCTGCCAATCTCTGCCTTTTGAATGGAAAATTGAATCCATTTACATTTAAAGTAAGTAGTGATAATGCAGAACCTTCTTCTGGCATTTTGCTATTTATTCTTTGCAATCTTATACCTTTCTTTTTTTACCCTCAATTCTTTCATTAATGCCTACTTTCATATTTCTTTGATTGTTAGAATTGTAACAGTTTGTGTCCCTTCTCATTTCTTTCTGTATAAATTTTTCATATATTTTCTTTGTGGTAACCATGAGGTTAAAATTTACCATCTTAAATACATAACAAGCATTTTTTATTTGATACCAACTTAACTTCAATAGCATACACATATACTGTTCCTAGACTCCACTATCCCCCCACCTTTTTGGTACCTGTTACAAATTACATCTTTTACAATGTATGTCAAAAAAAACAACAACATAGTTTTAGCATTAAATTTTAAGCATTTGAATTTAAGCACTTGTAAAAGTACAAAGTAGAGTTATATACCAAAATACAATTCAATTGTCCCTGCATTTATAGTTATCCAAATGGTTTCCTTTACCAGACATTTTCTTTCTTCATGTTACTTTGATCCACTATTTAGTTTCCTTTCTTCTCTGTCTGAAGAAATTCCTTTAGCATTGCTTGTAGCATAGATCTAGTGATTATGAACTCCTCGGCTTTTGTTTATCTGGGAATGTCTTAATCTCTCCCTCAATTTTAAAAGAGAATCTTGCCAGATATATAATTCTTGGTTAGCAATTGTTTTCTCTAAGTATTTTAAGTGTTTCAATCCACTGCATTCTTTCCTTTGTGGTTTCTGATGAGAAATAAGCACTTGGTCTAACTAGGACTCCCTTGTACATACCTTGATACTTTTTTCTTGCAGCTTTCAGAATTCTCTTCTTGTCCTTTGCATTTGATAGTTTGACCCAATGTGCCTGGGCATATTTCTCCTCAATCCTATCATGTGTGCTGTTCACTGGGCTTCTTGTATGTGCATAGTCACATTTTTTTGTCAAGTTTGGGAAGTTTTCTCTCATTATTTCTTTAAATAGTCCTTCTGCTCCTTTCTCTCCTTCTTCTCTTTCTGGTACTCCCATAATGCATATATCAATATTCTTGATGGTGTCCCACAGGTATCTTAGGCTATCTTCACATTTTCTATTTCTTTTTTTCCTGCTACTCAGTCTGACTCATTTCAATTGTCTTGTCTTTAAGTTCACTGATTCTTTCTTCTTCCAGCTCCAATCTGCTATTGAAACCCACCTGAAAATTTTTCATTTCAGTTACTGTGATCTTCATCTCCAGTAGTTCTGTTTTCTTCCTTTTTAACACTTCTTTCTCTTTATTGAGATTATCATCTTAGTTCATTCATTGTTTTACTGATTCTTTTCATTCTTTTTCTGTTTGTTTCTTCATCTTCTCAAGTATATTGAAAATCATTTTTTAAAAGTTTCTGTCCAGTATGTCCACAGTCTCATCTTCTTTGTTGATGCTTTCTGGTCTTTTATCCTCTTCTTTTGTATGGGCCATCATTTCCTGCTTATTCATTTTTCTTATCTTTTATTAACTCTTTAAAATGTGAACTCTGTAATTTAGTCCCTGAGCTATGTTTCTTCAGTCTGAATCCAGATATTGATCTGACAGAGAATTCTTGAGTGCCAGGAACTAAAAAAAAAAACAAATATACCAGTGCAAAAATCACTTTTCAGACTTTGCAGATTGTTTTTGCTTTGGCTGGTGCTCTCCTTCAGAATTCATCCGTCTTGTAAAGAATGTCAACCCAAGTTAAATGCAAAGTGCAGGGTCCTCTGTGTTTTCTGGGCCTGTGTCTTGTCCTGTGTTGTGGTAGCTGGTGGCTTTAGGAATTCCTCTGTTTCCAGGAATTTGAATGTCTCCTCTACTCCTTAGGTAACAGACTTTCTCCCTCTCCCAGGTGCTCCACCAAAGAACTTAAAGCAGGTAAGATTTTGCCCCAGACTGCCTGACTCAATTGTTTCTTATACTGCTTTTGCTGGTCCAAGCTGCTTTAGCCTGAAGGAAAAATTTGGGGATGGGGGAAAAGCCAGAAAGGACTTCCTTGGTCAGTCTTTCCCAGCCAGAAGGAGGCCAGGGACCAACAGAGGGAGTGTCATTCAACAACTCACTGCCTTGAGGAAGGAAAGGGTGAGGGAGGGGCAAGCAAGGGTGCTAGGAGCTTTTTCTATGGTTCTTTGATGCTGTGTTTTCTTGATTTTTGCACTTGCTCAATAAATGCAGCCCTTTAACCATTTTCCATAGTTTTGAGGAAAGGTATGGTCTTTAAGACTCCTCTGGCACTTTTGGCCGGAGTTGGGTATGGAATAATGGTTTCCTTCAGAACTAGGCCTCCAGCAATGTGAAGTAGCTGAAAAAAAGCAGTGACTAAGTCATTATATCTTACCCTGGCACCAGCAATCTGTACCAGGAGCCAGTACCGTGGACCTCACTGCTGTTTGCCACAAGACTGGGGGATGGCCCATGGTAGATCCTGCACAGAGAGTGACACTCACTCATATTTACTGGTGATTTACTAGTATCTTCCTCTTGCTCTTCCTTGGATGCATGGTGTTCAGCTAGATTCTGGAGTTTCAAAAGACTTGATTCAGTCAGTTCCTGCTTGCTTAATAGTTGTTTCTGGTAGAGGGACTTATTCCTGGAACTTTTTATTCCATCATCTTCCTACAATCATCTCTGCAGTTTTTGTAAAACCAGTTTCTCCTGAAAATACCTTGACAAAACAGTAAAAATTAATTGTATTAAATCTCAACCATTGAGTACATATATTTTAAAATATTCTGCATGACAAAATGGGAAGGAAGTATAAAGCACTTCTCCTGCATACAAAGTACAATAGCTAATTCAAGGAAAAGCGCTTGTGCAATTGTTTGAGTTGAGAGTTGAACTAAGTATTCTTTTCATGGAACATCATTTTTACTTGAAAGAGTAACAGACTAATCCAGAATTGGATATTTGGCAGGCACAGATATTTGAACAAATTGAGTTTATAAGTCCAAGGAAAACAACTGAATGTATTTTTTACCCAGACTAATATTCGAGATTTCAAGTGAAATATATAATTTTGAAAAATTTTTGTATTTTTTCTTATTATATTGCCCATATCTAAAGACTTTTCTGATAAGATCTGTGATTATAAAATGAATGTGGTTTTTTTATGTTGTATATGAAATGTGTTGATATTTGAAAGATCTGCATAATTCAATGAACGTATACTTTCCAAATGACCAATGCATGATGCTACAAAATCATGGACAGTTAAAAGAATCACTCACAGTGTAACATAAACCAATGCACTTTAATGCAACAGAGTCCAAATGTTTATGGACATGGTTTCAAATTCCACATTGCAACTAACCTTTAAGAAATTCATACAGGTTGAGTTTCAGAATAGTATTGGAAAAAAAATATCAATAATTATCTGAAATGGCTGTTGAAATATTCCTTTGTTTTCCAATTTTATATCTCTATGTAGGCTATAAATCTGGAATATTAATTTGTGAAACCATATGCTATGTTTAATTTCAACATTACTAGATAATATCAAATTGCTTCCTCATCCAATCTTGAATTAAAAATCATAGGTCTATATATATGATTTAAGAGGTGGTAGCTTAATTTAATTATCACAAGTCTTTCTTGGCATGAACTAATTAGTTATTAAGCAGGAATTGTTTAGATCAATTCTGGACACTATTTAAGACAGCTTTAAAACCATTTAGGTCCCACTAAATGCCTTCTCTTTTTCATTATTAAATAAAAAGAAAAAATCAAATAAGATAAAGTCTTGTCAGATAAGTATATAGGGTAAAAGTGCCCAGAGAAGTTAAATTTCATTGCAATATTTTATTTGTAATTAAGTCAAACAGGTATCCTAGACAACCAATAAATTGAAAATACTATATATTCTTCCTTTGTAGCTAAAATATATAATTATTCAGGGAGCTTATGGACTGATTAAAAGAGGTACAATGATTAAAAACATGTGTTCTATTACCATGTAAAATAGGTATGGGATTAATTCTACAATGGTTTGATATTTAAAACGAGTGTGCAATTCAGTATATTAAAGAGTTTTTATGTATCTACAATAGGAAATGATTTAAGATTTCTTAACATTAAAATGTAATGCAAGAAGGAAGTAGGAAGAAATTATATTAATTCTCCCAGAGCAAGACATTATAATAAGCTGAATCATACAATTTTTAATTTTAAATGTATGGGTTAAAAGGGATGAAAGCACTTGGGACCAGATGGAATAAGATAAGATTATGATCCCAACAGGGAACTTTTTGGAGATCTGTTTTACAGGCATCATATCATCAAGACCTCATGGAAGAAAAGGCCTTTAAGTCATATCTTCTGAAGTCATAGAGAGTTTTATCCTGTCTCTTGTATAATGAAATGTTAATGTAATTTTTCTGGATTGATATAATTCTAAGTGAATGTTTCATTTTCAACATCAGTTCTCATTAATTATCAGACTGATTTAATTTGACACTTATAATTAGAGCTTGTTTTTCAAAATGGTAACTGAATCCGTAGGAAGAATGGATCTTGTCTCATTTAAAGGAGTCCCTTTCTCTAGAGAGTAATATTCACTGGAGTCTGCATTCACTAAACTAAACTTTAGACAGATGTAGAAAAGAGTTTAGTAGATAATCTTCAATTTATCAGAATTTCTTTTCCCACTCTTCCCACTTCTGACTCCACTTCAGGTTCAAAAGTGACATGAAAATATTTTTAAATGTACATTGCTCTATGTGAAAATAATAATATATAAGGTACTTTTAGTAGCAAGAGTTTATATATCGTTGAATAAACTGCATAAAATAGTGGCAGAAACACATGTTAACTACTAATCTAACTCATAACTTGGGGCCTGAGATTGTGCCCATAGAAAAGTTCTTTGACACTCTAAGACCAATTGTCAAGGCAGAGGCTCCAGAGTACAGTGAAGGTAGATAAGAAGGAAGCCTCCACTCACAAATGAAGGCATAAATACCACCCCCACCTCTACCAGCACCCATTCTGCAAGGAGGACCCAACAACTAGAACTAATAGTTCAGACTTGTGGCTATCACCTCAGAAATCATACACACAAAGGAATGAATAAAAACTTTCAGCAAACTGCCCAACATCGATAGCTTCACAGTTCACCTGACATGGGATTCTGCAAGGAACAAGCAACCATTGGCAAGTCTGCTACATGCCATGAAAAGCTGCTCATCCTGTGGTCTGTGGTCTGGACATGTTGCAACAAGATGGAGTAAGTAAAAAGCTAGGACAGAGATTGTAGGACTTCCCCTCCCCTTTCATCTCCTTTTCTGTTCTCTGAGTAGAAGCAAGAGATGGTTAAATAATCTTTTTTTTATAAATGTCACTCCCTTTGTTATAATTTGTGTCTTAAAATGACCTTGAGAAAATACTGTCCAACAGGGAGGAAATGATAAGGAACCTGGAATGCTCTGTGTCACATCTTGCTCTTCAGAGCTCAGTTTCAATGTCACCTCTCAGGGGCCTTTCTTCACCACCCATTCGAAAGGAGCCCTTTATTACATCATCCTACTTTAGTTCTCTGCACAAGATTTATCGCTGTTTGATACTGTTTATGTTTATTCATTAAACACTGGGAATAGTGTAGACATTATGATGGCAGATTCTAGGATCAGACTTCCAGGATTAGAATCCTGGCTCTCCAACTTGCTATCTGTGTGCAAGTCTCTGTGCCTCAGTTTCCTCATCTGAAAATTGGGATAATAATTTTATATCCCAGGGTTTGGGGGAGGATTACACTGGGTTAGTAAGAGTGAAGTACTAGCTCTGGGGCAGGCACAAAGTAAGCACTTAATAAATCTATGTCCCCCACTAGTCTATCACTCCTTGTCCTCTTTGGTCACCCAGTACCTAGAATGATGCCTGGATATTTTCAATAAACATGCTTTGAAATAATTAATCAATCAAGCAATATTAGTTAGGGTTTTGAGATATAAACCCAACTCATCAGATTTTAAAATGCTTGAACTGATGAAGTTCCGAACTCAAAAGTTCACATCAAATAATGAACAGCTGCTGTCTGAGAAAGCCAAAAATACTGACTCTAAAAATACCGACTCTATCCCAGTGTTTTTCTGTTCCATATACTCTATATATCTGATAACCTCATTTCCTGTGATAAATGTATGCTTGTCTGAGCAAGTTATGCCCATGCCATGCCATTTGGCCTACCTCAGAATCAACTGTCCATCAGGGAGGAAATGATAAAGAACCTGGAATACTTGTCTTCTTTCTCCTTCAGACTTCCTCATGGAGTCACTTCTCTATGACTCATGACTATTCTTTGCATTATTATCTTTACTTTAAAAAACTAGTTATAATTGTCAGCTCAGAATAAAATGTCTCAGGACTATTAAAAGGTTTTTGTATGTTTAATTCAAACAAGCTCTCAATGATCCCTGAATTGCCTTCAACTTCAAGATGCCTTTTTCTCAGTCAACCAGCCCAGGCAGGTTATTAATAATCCAAATTAAATCAGAGACTGAAATGAAATAAAAACTGGTGTTGAAATAGATCCATTTAGAAAAGAAAAAAAAAAAAAGAAAGAAAATAGATCCATCTTCTCAAATGATAGGGTTCAAGGTAATCACATTACCATACTCTCGCCATATTCAAGTGGCTCTATGAAATGCCTTATTCCCTGGTAGACTTGATTGACAGGATAGCTCTGTTTAGATCAGAGATTATTGCTGAGAGCACATTTATTGCATAGGTGTCTTCCAGAGGGTCTCAGAAGGCTCAGGAATATATAGGACAGTCATAAGCCCCGAGGAAGCTCCAGGTATTTCCATTGATAGAGGAGGAAGTTCCAGAAAATTTTAGACAACAATGAAGACCACAGAGATTCTTGAAAAGAAAATGGAACCAGGATTTGTTAGGGAAATAAGTCAAGTAGGAAAAAAATACATCGTGAAACTTCCACAGGCTAATAAGAATCTCTCTAGAATGTTAGTTATCAAACAACAGTAAAAGTGTTTTATTCACACCACTATTATGTTGCCCTGCATAACCTTAAATTAATTTACAATGTTATTACTACTCCATAGGAACCAGCTTAGTTCTCTTCACAGTCCCTGTCTGTATCTTCTAGACTCTCTCTTTTTCTGTACCTTTCTTTAAGTCCTTCATGATTTGTTTAACAGACATTAACTGAAAGACTACTATGGGCCAGACACTGTTTTAAACACTTCAGATCCAGTGGTAAGCACAAATAGTCACAACTCTTGCCCAGAAGTCACTATTTAGTGGGAGAAACTTTTAAACTACATCAGACAACTACACAATCATATGTAAAACTGAAGTTGTGGGGTGTGCTATGAAAGAGAAGGAAATGGTACTCTCAGAGCCATAGGGATTGGGCAGGTCAGGGAAGACTTCTCTGGGGAAACTAAGATTGATGTCAAGGTGTACGTGATGAACAAGAATGGTGTATAGGGATCAAATTGTACAAGGCCTGTCAGTCTCATTAAGGAATTTTTACTTTATTCTAAGAGAATGGTAAATCTTTGAATGGTGGTATTGCCCTTCTACCAAGTGATAATACCATCATCCTAGCTTCTACCTTGTGCATTTAATGCAGCATAAAATTAGACTAAATTTGGGGAATGGGAATAAGGAAGTAACTAGAGGAATCTGAACAAGTTACAATAGGAAACTTCCAATCATAACTCTTGTAGAAAATGGGAAAGCATGGAAATAAACCTGAAGCTCAAGGCAAAATTCTATGGGTCAGAACAACTTGGATGTACTCCCTGCGTATAATCTGTAGAGTTCCAACAAAGGATTTTCTTATGTTCTGGCCCTTTGAATGCCCATCACAATTGCAGAAGTAAAACGAATGGTAATAAGAAATTGATTTAAGGTCTGCCCTAGAGTAAAATAATGATTCATTGACGTTTGTAGCATTTTATTGTAAGTGTGGTGGAAATGATTATTATCTTTAATGGTTAACTGAGTAATTGATTATTGATAAATGAGTACTCTATTCAAGCCAGGATTCATCTTACATCACCTGGAAAAGGATGATGTTCCTACTCTTTTAATGACCATTAAGTGGTAAATAAGGAAGTGGAAATGTTTCATAACTTACATATTAAGTATCTTTGGTCATTTAACCACCTCTGCAATGAGAGCAATAAGGCAGCTGGGGGTAGGTAGCAGACTTAAGGAAAGATCAATGACTGTTTTTCAGAGTTTTATTGAAAGTGCATTATAGATTGTCTTGCTTTTAACATTATTACTTCATTGAATAACGATATATGAGTGGGCTATGGGGAAAAATTAAAACACAGCTATGCAAAGCTATCTGTGTGACAGGATGAGAATTACACTGTGAAATGGCTTCCAGAGAAAGTTTCAGCCCCACCCCCACTTCCTCAACCCAATGCAAGTGGGATTGGCCATTGGAAAAATAGCAAAATGAATGAATTTTGTCTTTGTGTCCCATCTACCTCCTTTTTTGTTCCCTTGTCTACCCTCTCATGTTTCTTCATAGCTGCCCACCTGAGCCCCTATGCTGCCCTCTTGCTACCCAAAGTACAGTCCTACATACAACTACCTCATCTCACTGAGGTTTATAATTCACATGAAATTTCATTTGTGCCATAATGATTTATTCTGCAAAAATATTCCCTATCACAACTCCCATTCCTTCCATATTTTGATTTCAGTGAAGCCTTAGGAGGAAAGCAATGTGATTTAATCACTAATACCTAAATAATTTTCTTTGTAACAGATGATGCCATTCACATGTTTAATACATTTCTGATTAAAGGAATTTCACAGTTTGACAAAGTGATATGAAGAATCATGGGACTATGTTTTGGGACAGGGGGACTTTTGCTGAGCATGGTTATCAGAGAAAGGATGAAATGATTTAGAAGTCCGACCTTGGAAGTCCAAAAGACCTGGATTCAAATTCTGGCTCTCTCTCTTATCAGCTGGGCCACCTTGAATCCTTGGATTCGTCTGTAGAATGGTGTTATTGCCCTCATGAGGTTACAGCGAGGATAGATAGGCTATGTATGGTGCTTAGTATATCAGCTGGCACATAGGTGGTAAAAAAAAAAAAAAAATAACATTAACATTTTTAGAAGGGCAATGAGTTAGCAAAGCATTCTAAGGACTGGTGTGGGCCACAAATAACCATCTGTTTTTTCCTTATAATCCCAAGGAAGGATTAAATGGGCTAGACAAGAAGTTAGCAGAGTTGAAACATCTGACATGACAATCCACAGAGCAACAGCTCCTGACTTCAAGTCTAATCTGAAACTTAGCTCACAAACTATGAACCTTTTAAAGGCACTCTCTTTGCTTTGACCTTGTTTCCAAAAGCAATGGCATTAATACAAGCCTATTAAATGTTCAGTATTAAATGTTCAACATCATTTGAGAGGTCATTCAATATCTAGATATCTATGTTAACCACAGGATGATTCTAGGTGAAGTTGCATAATTTCATTTTTCGTAGGTCATGATATTGCAATCACCAAGAGAACAATTTCTTTGAAATACTTTCTCTTACAGTAGTACACAATATATTTCTACCTATCACTTTTCTTCTGATATTTTTAAAGATTTGCAGTGATTCTTAACCATTTACCCAAGTCCCTCAGCAAGTTAAAAAATTTACCATCTCCTGTCTTTTCCTTCCCCTAATCCTAAATTCAGAAATGAAACTCACCTAAGTCCTTCACCCTTCAATCACACCTGAGGTCCATGTGTAAATAATAAGGATAGTTTGGGGTAGAAAATACCAATTTAATACATTTTCTCTAAGATCATCTCTGGAAGAATATATTTATAATTTAATGATCCAAATATGTCATCTCTTTTTAATGTGAGAGGAGACCAAGTCTGGTCATAAATTCATTACTTCTAACCCTTGACCCCAGCACTTCAAGCCATCCATATATCATGCAGTAAAGAGTCAAAGTTCAGAGTCCCTTTAAATCATACATAGCAGTTACTCTTCTCATAGTCTATTGAAAAGAGCCACCAATCTACCTTAAATGAAAGAAGTTCATATTTACCAAGGCCCCATTGCCGTGAAGAGTTCTGTGCTGAAGCAGAGAGAGAATGTCGAGAGAGATAGTGGGAGTAGTGAGAATATTGGCAGTTGTGAGGAGAATGGATCAGGGAATCGCATTAAGGTTATTGCATAATATTGTATTTATCCCAATAGTATTTATTCAAGGGAGTGATAATCAAATTGTGTTCTCTCTAGACTCTGCAGAGGTGCCCAACCCAAGGTCCAAGAGAAGACTAAGCAGGTAGAGTTAGGGCATATCCTACAACAAGAACAGCTCTGCTTTTATCATCTGGCATACATACATAAGATCATACTTGGGAAAAATATGAGTTCTATTTCTAAAAAGTATTTGAGGCATTGCTGTAAAGATCTAGAAAATTTTATGTGTGACTCAGTAGCCAAAAGTAAACAAGGAAAACTATTCATGATCTTTGGAACATCTTTAAAAATTTATACTTACTATCCTTTGGCTGCCAAATTTGAGGTGGTAAAAGTCATATAAGAATAGCAAAAATTTTTCAAGTGCTTATCATGTTCCCCACAATGCTAAGGGCTTTAAATGGATAACAACACAAAAAGGCAGGCTACATTATGGTGTACATTTTGCAAATAAGAAAATGAGGCTCAGAGAGGTTAAGCAGTCTGTCCAAAGTTAAACAGCCAAAAATTAATTAGGGTAAAATAACCACTGAAACAAACAAACTAAAAATTTCAGTGGCTTAAACCGAAGTTCATATCTTACTCATATTTCGGTTCAGTGAAGGTATTTGGTACATGTCTTTCACTGGGTGATTCGTGAGCCCAGGCTTTTTTGATCTTGTGGCCCCTTCCCTAGAGCTTCAGAGGCCTCCTCTGGATTTCTGCCCTCTGGTCAGTAGACAGATAGAAGAGTGTAAAGAATTGCATGGGAAGTTTTTAAGAGCCAGGACTGGAAGTAGGATGTTTTAGTTCTACCCACATTCCATTGTCCAAAACACAGTCATATGGATGTGTCCAACTCTAAGAAAGGTTGGGAAATTTAGTTTAGCTGTGTGTCCAGGAAGAAAAGGATTTGATTACTTCCAAGTCTCTACCAACAATGATCAGGCCAGGATTAAAAATCAGAAAATAATCTTCCAGAGCCTATTACACTATGGAATCAACTCATCTCCAGGCATAAAAGAAGCATTATGAATTGTGGCCCCTATATTCACTATTTCGGATTCTGAATAATCCCTAAGAACTTTGCAGATGTGCATTCATTCATTTATTCATTCAACATTTATTGAACACTTTTCATATATCAAGCAAAGAGCCATTCATTCATTTATTCAAAATTTAGTAAGTACTTGCTGTGTGCGAAGCCCATGGTTGAGAAGAAGCAACAATAAACAAGACAGAAACAGTCCCTTCCAACATGAAACTCACATCTAAAGGATTTGAATTGTCTTCTCACATAAGGCAGTTTACTACTATCTACAAAGTCATGCACCGTGGTGGGTTTTATGCATTTCTAGCTGCTATTGTTTAGTTTGAATATATGTAGGAATGCAAGAAAACACACATTTTATATATAGGGGTATATGTTGAAATTCCTTTGAAAAGGTCAAGATCGTACTGTGTGTTTCTTTATATCTTTTGTACCTAACATAGTATCTGGAAAGTGCACTAGACTAGGAATCATGTGGCTTAGGCTTGGCTCTAGTTCTTCCTTTCATTTCATGTATAACTTGGGCATGTTTCCTCACTGTGAAATGAAGCACTCTGAGTGAACCTATTTCCCAGATAGCTTCTATATCTAAAACATAAGCTTAACATTTTGAATACACTTGTCTAGCAGAAGCTACATTGGATTGGGGATCTGAAGATGGGAATTATAACTCCAATTCTCAAGTTCCTTGTGGAAATCACCCAACATCTCTGATCTTTAGTAATTCACTGGAAAATGGACAATTTTGAAGATTAAGAGGATTAAGAATTTTGAGGATTAAACTCTACTATTCTATTAGTCTCTATGATACCAATGTTGGAAACTAAAAGAATAGGCTACTGTGCCAGTGTATTAGTTCCTTTAGCTGAATCCTAAACAAGGACCCCTGAAGGTCTGAAAGAGACAGCACACCTTTTGTGTACACCATTAGTACTTTTTCTCCCCTGCCTGATCATTTTAGTCATTCTTTCCCTCCAAATTCACAACCATCCTGGTTTCAATTGCTTTGCTTAGTATTGAGTAACTTCATATTTCAGCACAGTTTACTCTGCTAATTCTTTACTTAATAATTACATTACTCTAGACTCTCAGCTTTCTTTTCCCAAAATTAGAAACCATGCAAAGGAAAGTGATTTATAAGAGCCCAAACAATGGGGCTGTCTCTTTTAATATTTCAATTTATCATTATGTCATATTTATCTAAGGTTTTAATCAAAATTGAGGAAAAACATAGTCTTCATTATAAGGGAGAAAAATTTACTAATGCCCTAAAAGTCAAGAGATTATGGACTATTTAAATTCATAAAATGTTTAGTTTTGTATCAAACGTAATGTTACCAGATCTATATGTACACTTGATGGGAGAGGTAATGCAATAATATTTTCAGCACATCCAAGGGCCCTGGCAAGCATTTTAGGTGACAAAGATAGAACTATTTTATTTTGCACCATACTTTCATATACAGGAGATGTAAACATTTGTTGAAATTGTCCACAATTGTGAAAATTAATTCAAATCACAAAACTAAGGGGTCCATTGTTTCCAAGAGGTAATAGAGATAATTCCCTTTTAAAATGGAATCCAGGATAAGCCAGAATCAAGTTGCTTCCAGATTCTGTCCAGAGAATTGCTACAACATGGATTTTTCTTTTTCTTTTAATTCATATTCTTAGTTTCCCAGTTGCTAAAATGGATACCATACAATGGGTTGGCTTAAACAAAGGGAATGTATTGGCTCATGGTTTTGAGGCCAGGAGGAGTCCAATATCGAGGTATAAGTAACAGAAAGGCAATCCTTTCTTCTCAAAGACTGTGGCATTCTGGGGCTGGCTGCCAGTAATCCTTGGTCCTTGGCTTTTCTGTCCCATGGCAATGCTCATGGCAGCATCTTCTCCTTTCTCCTCTGGTTCTGTTGACTTTGGCTTCTGCCTGTGGCTTTCTCTATAGATGTCTGAATTTTATTCTGCTTATAGAGGACTCCAGTAATCCAGGTTAAAGCCCAACCTGATTCAGTTAGGCCACACCTTAACTGAAGTAACATCTTCAAGACATCTTATTTACAATGGGTCTACATTCACCAGAATAAAGACCCAAACCAAAAACATGTCTAAACTGGGGTACACAATTCAACCCACCACAATATCATTTTTAAATTTTTAAATTATTTACAAAAACTCTATATCCATCAAGTAAAACCTCACACCCCTCTTGCCCTCAACTTCTGATAACCTCTAATCCACTTTCTGTTTCTGTAAATATACCATTTCTAGATATTTTATGCAAGTGATTTCTACAATATTTGTCCTTATGTGCCTTGCTTATTTCACTCAGCATAACGTTTTCAAGTTTCACCCATGTTGTAGCATGTCTCAGACTTCATTCCTCCTTAAGGCCAAATAACATTCCATTGTGTGTATGTACCATATTTTGTTTATCCATTCCATCTAATGATGGACACTTGAGTTGTTTCCACCTTTTGGCTATTGTGAATAATGCTATGATTAGCACTGGTGAACAGGTATCTGTTTGAGTCCTTGTTTTCAATTCTTTGGGTGAATATCTAGGAGTGGCATCACCAGGTTATATGGTAATTCTATAATTAACTTTTAGAGGAGCCACATTATGCTTTTCACAGTGGTTGTACCATTTTACATTCTCACCAATGCACTAGAGTTCCAATTTCTCTGCATCCCCTCCAACACTTATAATTTTCCATTTTTAAAAACAATGGTCATGCTTGTGGGTGTGAAGTGATATATCATTGTGGTTTTGATTTGCATTTACCCTGATGGCTAATGATGCTAAGCATCTTTTCATATGCTTATTGGCCATTTGCATATGCTTTTTGGAAAAATATCTGTTCAAGTCTTTTGCTCATTTTTTAATTGTGTTGATTGTCTTTTTGCTGTTGCATTGTAAGAGTTCTTTATGTATCTAGGTATTAAGCCATTAGCAGATATATGGTTTGCAACTAGGATTTTTATTTTTGATTGGGCAGTGGGGAGGCTGGAGGTTTTCCTCAGTAAAGAATAAAGAATTGAAAGTCTCAAGGATGAAGGCTTGTGTTGCTTTTATTTACTATTCAAAACCAAATCTTTTTAAAATGAAGGGCTGCAATTCTAGCATCATTTGGTCCCAGTCTAATATTCTCCAGGTTCGCTTTACAGGCTGCCTGTGAGCCTGAATGTTGCGATGACTCCCTGCCAGGCTGGGGCTGCGCGGGCTCTGAGGCCCTGAGGGAAATGGAAACGTCAACAGCAGTAAGCACAACCCACGGGCGTATATTTTCTCTAAGTACATAAATCCTGCAGAAACCAGTACCTGCTCTCGTTGTGTCTTCTAAGCCACACTCGGCAGAGCCTTATTCTATGAAACCCGATAAGAAGACTTGGAAGGTTAATCTCTCACGTGGTTTCCAGTGCGAGAGAACACAAAATGGTCAACTGGGATACAAGAAGAAAATATTAACACTTTATATATTTATTTTCCAGAAAAAAATGAGAGAATTTATGCTTTACTATTATTTAATAAATGGATGGTGACTAGTACATGTGTATAGTGCATTAAAATTATCTAAAAAACTATAAATGTATTGGAGGGATATCAGTCAAGGTTTCAGCTGGAAAGCGAATGTATCTTAAAATTGAATAAACTGAGGAGAATTTAGTAGAGTGATGGTTTTCAAAAGTTTGGGGCACCCAGGTTTAATAAAAGCAACGAGAGAGTGCATATGAGGACTAGCAACTACAAGGAGGGGCAGAAGGAGGGAGTAGTTGCCAAAACCAGAGAGAGCTGTGGAAAGGACCTTCTAATAGGAGCTGTGACCTTCAGCTGAGGGAACCAGCAAACCCACAGCTACTGAGCCAGGTGGGAGCCAGGGATATAAACACCCTGGCCTCACTCTCTCCCATCCTCTAGGTTTTCTGCCAAACCCAACTGGAAGTCAGAGGACAAAAGAGCCCATTGATGCAGTCCATATGGGTCAGCCTCCCTCAGACTCCCGATATAACCTGGAGGGGTAAACAGAAACTATCCAGCAGAGGGGATGCGCTCCTTTTTTTTTTTCACTAATGATGTCATTCATATGTGTAGTTTAAAAATGTAAGGATACCATTGCTCTAAATAACTTCACCAGATGCTATGGCTGTGCTCTAGAAAGGCAAAGTTCAGTAGTCTTAGCCAGCCTACATCTAGGCTCAATGGCCCACCATCATTACTTAGGAAAGTCTGCCCTGCATATAGAAAGGAAGAGTATAGCATTTGAGCCATGTGTTTATCAACTCTGCTTTGAGTTATGAATCCAGCATTTACTGGATTTTATTTTCATTCATTCACTCATTCATTCATTTATTCATTCATTGTGTCAGACAATGTACAAGTGCTGAGAATACAAAGACGAATTAGACTTGATCCTTGACCTCCAGATTCTGTTTGTAGAAGAAGACAGATACAGAGTTATATGTACGATAGCAGTGTAATCATGCTAAGAATCAGAACATTACAATGAGGTAACATAGGAAAAAATAGTTCTACTGGGAGACAGAATTGGTTCATGTAAGCATTCATATTGAAAGAAAAGATGGACAAAGTGTTGCAGGCAAATGAAACATTGTAGGCAAAACAACCTGGTAAATTTGGAGAAATGGAAATATTTCAGCACAGCTGAGACATGGGGTAAAAATGGAACAAGACACACAATAAAAGTAAAAACCAAGCCAGGCCAACATTGTACATAGCTTCATTAGCCCAACTAAAAAGTGGAACATTTTATCTGAACTATTTCTTATTGAATTCTTAGTGTGGGCAGCTCTACTTCAATTTACTTGGATCAGGTACTTCAACTGTAAAATAATACCAGTCATATGCCATCACACAGAATTAATTGAAAAGCTGATTCTGAACCACAGTGTTACTAGCTACCCCTACTTTATGGCAAAGGAGCCAACATTGAACAACAATTTGTCCCATGGTTAGTTTTGGATACTGTAGAATGATCTGTTTCTTAAAGGATTTATAAGCTACTTCAGGTAAACCTGTGGCTAAAATAATCTGGCTTGGTTAAAATTAATATGTTAAATAGCTATACTAATCATTATCTAATAGGACACTAATTAAGATGCGGCATCAAACACCCCATTCATTCTTATATATTTTCCAAGCTATTGAAAACCACTCCTTACTGTAAGTTCTCCATCCCAACACAAAATGAGCAGAGCCTAGACATTTTTTATGGACATCAGATACTTTTACAATATTACAGTCTTGGTGATTCAACAATTTCCCAGTTAGCTGACCTATAGGGGTTTGGGTACATTGACTTCAGCATGTTTTATTTCTGAAAACAAGTTGTCTAATTAATTTTCCCTCTCTATGCTGATAAGTACAAGCACCAATAAGTCTGATTTCCATTCTGCCCCAATCAC
The DNA here is from genome assembly GCA_029593785.1 of Cabassous unicinctus. Classification (NCBI taxonomy): domain Eukaryota; kingdom Metazoa; phylum Chordata; class Mammalia; order Cingulata; family Chlamyphoridae; genus Cabassous; species Cabassous unicinctus. The sequence continues at coordinate 6,765 of JAQZBX010022954.1, read as the reverse complement.
GAGCTATCTGTTAATTGCATAGAGCAGTTTAGAGAGTGCATTGGCTATTTGACAATTCAAATGCACAAAGGAATTTAATAAGGATGGTTTGCAAGGAACAATGGAGTAAAGAATAAATTCTGAGAGCACCGAAAGTCACAGTTGACCTCTTAAAAGAGTACATCAAATGAATGGACAATAAATTTTCCATAAGGCAAACCAAAGCATATTTTATAAAGAAAGAATTGTCTCCCCTGAATACTCAACAAGCTACCTAATGGGCCCAATTCTTATCCAAGACAACTCTCAGAGACTGGATCCGTTTTTCCCCAACACGTTCACTGCCTCTCATATTTCATTAACTTATTCCCAATCAATATTCCTGCCATGACTGGCTAAAGGCGCCACTGAGAGGGAAGCATTTGGAGGACTTGCCAGCAATTAGGTCTTTCTGAGGACAAGGTGAAGAATTTTACTGCCACTTAAGAATTCCAGGGTAAATAAAAGAGATACTTCTCTACCCCAAATTATTCTTACCAAGTACAATCCAGTTGGCCATCTCATTATAAAGAAATCCTCAACAACACAATTCTCTGAGGGGTTTTCATAGCTGACACTAAAGCTTTAGTGACTTTAGATGAGAATATCTACAGTCCAGAATGATTAGGCCTAGTGTTCATTCTGAGCATCTGTGGTTAGAGGTGCTAGACCAGAGAGCTGAGGTGGCGCAAGAGAAAGAGGTGCTACACCAACCTGAGCCAGCAGGAATGCAGTGGGAGCCACGACAAGTAAGTGCCTAACACCTTCTGTCACTGAGCACATCAAATCTCTCTTTTCAAGAAACCAGGAAGAGCCAAGAAGAGGATGCTGTTGTCTTATACTCCTCCTAAAACTCCCATTTTCTCTCATGCTCGTCCTTCTCCATCAAAACGAAAACTGTAAGCAAGGGTCCTCAGAGTCTCTACATTGCCTTTCAGTTACTCAGCCTCATTTTTTTTTGTTGTTCTTAAACTATGAAATCAGCGAAACGGAAAGAGTTGCAGATGGATTGATTGTGAACTGATTTATGCTCTTTATTGTACCTGAGAAGTAATTTTATGCATCTACCTTCTTATACAATTACCTCCACAATGATTTCAAAGGAGTTTACCGCTTATGGAAAGAGGCCATCAATAAGTAACACTTGCATATTCATTCGTTTCAATCAGAGATTTTTAAAGACTCAGGGGAATAGTTCAGCACCATTGAAAATTACTTTTTTTCCATCAGGTTTCCCAACTTGTTTTGTTTTTGTTTCCCAGAGAAAAGACATGGTACAATTGTGATCTGTTTTTCTTTTCTTTTCTCTTCTCTTCTTTTCTTTTCTTTTCTTTTTAAAATAAAATATATAAGGGGGTTAAGAGGAGAGGTGGCATTTATTAAATACTAACTACATGCCAGAAACTATGCTAGCCTCTTTAGGAACATTATCTAAGTTAATTCTTATATTCTCTCTGAGGCTATGATAATTTTGCCTCTTTCACTAATAAACTCAGAGAGGCATAAGCACTTACCTAAGGTCAAACTGGTAAATAACTGATAGATGTGCTTCAACTCACAACTGTCTAACTTCAAAATCCATATCCCCTTTCACATTGCCTTCAGCTTTTGGGGTAAACTCAATCTGTGAAAAGTCTGTTCAGGGTTCTTGAAATAACTAAAGATTGTTTATTGCTCCCAAAAGTGCTGTGGTCCAGACATTCTTTCTGCTTTTTCTTTTCTTTCTTGCTTGTTTGCTTGCTTTCCTGCTTTCCTGCTTTCTTGCTTTCTTTTTGTTAACATGACTGACATGGGGTGGCACTCCTGCCACATCAGGACTGTGGATAATGTGATCAATACCCTTCTTACCCTGACAACTCAGCCAAGCCAATACCACTCAGGGAGTAAAACTGATTATGTGACATTGTATTGGCCAATTTTTTCCCCAAATATCAGTCATTTGCATAACAGCTATACCATTTTATCATGTCTGCATGGTACCTGTGCTATTATTTACTCAATATTTTTAATTAATTTTAACCTATCTCTCTTTTTTACTTAACCTTATTCTAAGAAATAAATCAAGAGTTTAATGTACTTTCAATATTTCTTCTTATATACATCAAAATATATGCATAACTTGTAAAATGAAAAATATTTGTCCAAGTACCATCTAAAATCACACTTTGGGAAACACTAATGTAGAGCAGTTGGTTATGTTTTTCCACATTTTACCCATTTGTGTATAAATATCATTTGTGCATGGTCTCAGTTTAGACATTCATTCATTAATTCATTAATTCATCCATTCAAATAACATTTATTGAACACTGAAAATGTGTTAAAAACTATTCTTGGCATTGTTGGACATACCATATAATGATTATAATAAATGTAATATGTTCTCTATCCTTATGGGCTTCCAGACCAGTGGGTGAAGCAGTAAAACTTATAAAACTCAATAAAAGAAGTGTGAACAAAGTGCTATGAGAAAGCAAGGGGCAAGTAACTGATTGTAAATAGACAGACCACAGTAAACACTATGGAAGAGGCCACGCCTTGTAAGATTACAACAATATTACAAAAGGGAAAGAAGAAAGAAATTTAGAAAGAAAAAATAGTCTACGTGAAGAAGGCAGTGGTAGCAAATATATGGGACATAAAGGTGTATGCCTTGTTCAGGGAGAAGTCAGAAGCTTTAAGAAGAGTGCTGAAGAATGATGATAGGAGACGAAGTTGGAAAGATATTCATCCTTTTATTCATTCATTCATTCATTCACTTTACAAATCTTGTGTTTCTATAAAGAACCAAGTAATATTCTGGCTAGTAATATCTACTACTGGATATAGTGGTAAATGAGACAATAGAATGGATTTTATATACTATTGGAAGAAGCAAGATAAATGAATAATGCATATATAGTTACATACTATAAATACATATATATTCATATATAGAAAATACAACATAATGTATTATATAGCATGGTAGAAGGCTGGAAGAGATTAAGAGTGTTGTTTCTGACACAAAAGGACAAATATTTTGTATGAATGCATTACTATGAGCCAAATATATTGTGTAACATATTGTTTGATTAAAAAAAAAAAAGAGCGCTGTTTCAGTCAGCGTGATCAAGAAAGGCTCTGAAAAGGTGATATTTGAGCACAGACATGAATTAAGAAAAGGAACAACCAAGCAAATAACTGGGAGGAGAGGAAAGCCTCCCAGATAGAGAGAATGGCCATGAGGGATAGTGCAAGGAGTAATTAAGTGGTCAGTGTGCAGCCAAGAGAGGCAGAAACAAGGTCAGAGGGGGAATTGGGGCCAAATCATAGAAAGCATTGAAAGGCCATGGAAAGATCTTTGTATTTTATTCTAAGTGTGAAGAGAAGTCATTGGAGGGTTTTGAGCATGGAAGTGACATGATCTGATTCAGATTTTAAAAGATCACTCTTACAGCTGAGTGAAAAATAGACTTTAGGGGACAAGAGTGGAATCAGAGGGTTAGTCAGGAGGTTATCATGGTCCTCCAGGTGAGAGGTGATTGTGGCAATGTTGTGGTGGGGGGTAGTCAGGTTCATGATGTATTTTAAAGCTTTGGTTCATAGGATTTGCTGATTGTTTGAAGTTCGGTCATAATCAGATTTCAATACATTGATGTGGGCCTTTGAGAGCCACTGAAGATCTTTAAGCAAGATCTTTGGCAAATTACTTTTGTGTTTCAGGACAGCCATGTGGAGAGTGGTTTGGGGGAGGGAGAAAATGAAACATGAAGAGAGCTGCTGGGCCATTACAGTAACCCAGGGTGAGATGATAGGGGTCGAATGGGCTCAGTTGTGATAGAAAGGGAAGGGTAGATTACAGAGATATTTCAGAAATAGAATTGATAGAGCTTGGTGTTGAATTCACATTGACAATGGAAGTAAGGAAAAGGAAAATGGGAAAATGGCTGTAAGACCATTCGAATATTTTAACTACATTAAATTATAATACCTCCTGGCTTCTTTAGCAATCTTGAACATATCTGTAAATTCATAAATAATGGAGAATATTTGGGAGTGATGGGAAAACTTGCTTAACACCAGAAATAATATTTAACATATCTAGTAATCAATATACATTAGGCACTGACCAATTGGAACAGATGCTGGAAAGGGTCCTGGAGGTCTCCTGCTGAACTGAAGGGAGAAGGTCTGGGAAGTAAGAGGCCCAAGTTATAGCTGTTTACTTAGCAGTGTGGAAACATTTCAAGATTCTTTCAATGGCTGATAACCTCTTGATTATCGGCCTGGTATGACTCCCTCTGTCATGCCCATGTCTCTCAGAGTGAAGTCCGAAACCTTTGTCATGACCCCCAACATCTGGACCATGCACCTCACTAGCTTCATCCCAGCTCCACTCCCTCACCCTAACTCTGCTCCCCTATTTCTCTGCAATTCCAAGCCTTGGCATGTATCATGCACTTCCCACCACAAGGCCACATGCCACTCTTCTGCCCCTTCTTCCAGCTCACTACTAGTCAACCTCTGGTCCCATCTTAGATGTGGTATACTCAAAGAGAAGGTCCTTTGACCTTCCACAACAAGACAGGTTTTCTCTTTACATAAAGTCACAGCACCCTGTACTTCTCCTTCACAGCGTTCAAGAGAATTGGAATTAAATAATTGAGGGCAGGGGAGTAATTATTCACTTCATCTCTGTCTTCTGCACTAGACTCACTAAACTCCAGAAGGGCAGAAACTAGGCCTGGTTTGTTCACCATCCTTTCCCTAAAGCCTCAAAGAGAGCTGGCTATATCAAAAGCACTAAAAAGTAGTGATCCAAAACGTTTTTTCTCAGCAGTAAAGGAGAGGAGAAATTAGCTATTCACTGACTGTTGCTGACTAAGGGACGATATGGGACATTTAGATGAAAATCATCATTTGTAAAATTTATGCCTTATGCTACGCACCAACCTCAGAACTGATTTTATCTTGCTTAAGTTTCATTATAACCCCAAAAAGTAGGTATTATCTCCAGATTATTATATAAGGAAACTGCAGCTTAGAAAGGGTGATGAAACCAGCTCAGGGCCACTTAACTAAGTGGTAGAGCTAGGTTGAAAAAATTCTGTCCCACTATTGCTTCCCAAGCAATGTTATTAAACTCTCCCTGGCATGTGGTAACTCCTTCATAATTTCCAACAGATAACATAACAAGAGGGTTGAGGAATTTTGTTAGAAGCTCTCACAGTGAGAAGGGACAGCTGGCAACATGGCATGAAATGAGACCACCCCAAACAGCCAGTTGGGAGGAAAGAAAGCATAGTTCAGAATATCACTGCATTACAGTTGAGTGTGACAGTAATTGATGCCCATAAAATAAGGACCTTGACCTAACAAAAAGATTAATTTATCCTCAAGGAATTCTGTTTAATAAGGAAGTATGTGTATATTTCAGGTTTTCATTAAAACTTGCTATCTTTTCAACAGTGCTTTAGTTATCTGGGAAACATGTTTCTTCTGTACACTTTCTTCTCCATCCAGATCAATAAGGCATTGCAGTGTTTCCAGACTAGACCGCACAATTTGGCTCAAAATGTTTAGTTCCCTTCCAAAGCTAAAGGAGACATAAAGATCCAGCACGATAGAAACCTAATCCATTGATAACTGATCTGATTAGGATGTTTTTCCTGTGAAACTGAAAGACATTGATTCATTTACAACCAATTAGAGGCCTTTTGCCTGAGGAAAATCATCCTCAACCTGCCAGAAATGAACCTTTTAAAACGGGTAGAAACAAAAGTTGAAAAATTGGTGTGACAAGTCTCCACAAAGCTTATAAAAACTCACCTCATTGTTTCCGCTTCTTCCGTGACAGTTCACATTGTGTGTAGCTACAGCTTTACTCACAGTAGTTTTTTTACTGAATCCCAGATTTCTGGCAGGCACCTTGTCTCATGAAAGTAGTGGTACTTTCAGCAACTCGGATTTGTCATAAACTTTTTGTGGTCATCATTTTCTTCAAATTGCCTTTGAGAATACAGCATTAAGAAAAATTATGTGATGCATTACTAAACTGTCTGAAGTTACTATGAGTTGAATATGCCCAGTTGCACAGTTCAGGGTTGAGATAGAATATAGACATGATTTCTCTGTTGTCATCCATCCCATGCTTCCATATGCAGAAACAGACATGGGAGTGCATGCCTTCCCAAAGTGCCAGATATGCCCAAACACAAGGAAGAATTTTATTTCTAAGATTTTCCCTTCTCCAAAAAAAAAGAAAAAGAGTTACCTTATTTTGGATTCTTTTAAAAGTACCTCATATATAAGGCATCATCTCAATATTTCAAAGAGTTGATTATTTTAAAAGAAAACGATCTCAACCAATACTAGTTCTGGATGGTCATAGAAGATATCTCTCTTAGTTTCCTGGCTCCTAAAACAATGGATTGGCTTAAACAATGGAATTTATTGGCTCATGGTTTCTGAGTCTAAGAGAAGTCCAAAATCAAGGCTTCACAGAAAGGTAATACTTTTCGTCCCATGATGAAAGTGTTCTGAGTCTGGCTGCCAGTGATCCTTGGGTCCTTGGCTTTTCTATCACATGGTAATGCACATAGAGGCAACTTCTTTTTTCTCTTCCCAGTTCCTTTGATGTCTGGCTTCTCCCCATGGCTTTTTACTTGTGACCTCCTCTAAAAGGCCCCCAGTAGTAGGATTAAGACCCAGCCTGATTCAGCTGGGTCACACCTCACATAAAAAGTAACCTCTTCAAAAGGTCCT
>JAQZBX010022953.1:0-31179 GCA_029593785.1 Cabassous unicinctus | reverse complement strand
AAAAAAAAAAAAAAAAAAAAAATGTGATGGATCCCTACCTCATTCCATATAATAAATTACCTCAAAGTGGATAAAAGACCTAAATCTAGTAACAAGAATATAAAAATCCTAGAAAAAAAATAAAGGGAAGCATCTTCAGGACCTTGTGCTAGGCAGTGATTTCTTAGAATTTACAATGAAAGCATGAGCAACAAAAGAAAAAATTGCTAAATGGGACCTCATCAAAATTTTAAAATGTTGTGCATCAAAGGATTTTATCATGAAAGTAAAATATAACTTACAGAATGGCAGAATTTATTTGGAACCACATATACATTAAGGGTAAAATCTTCAGAATATATAAAGAAATCCTAAAACTCAACAACAAAACATCAAACAGCCTAATTAAAATTTAGCAAAAGACTTGAATAGACATTTCTCCAAATATATACAAATGTCCAAAAAGCACATGAAAAGATAGAGAACATCATTAGCCAGCAGGGTAATGCAAACCAAAACCACAATGAGATATGTTTGACTAAATGTTTACTATTTAAAAAATGGAAAATTACATGTGTTGGAGAGCATGTGGAGAAATACAAACACTCATTCATTGTCAGTAGGAAAGTAAAATGTTGCATCTGCTGTGGAAAAGAGTTTGATGGTTCCTCAGAGACTTACGTATAGAATTACCATTTGTTCTAGCAATCCCATGCCTATTTATATACCCAGAAGTACTGAAAGCAGGGATTTAAACAAATATTTGCAGACCAATATTCTAGAGACATTATTCACAATAGCCAAAAGATAGAAGCAACCCTAGTGTCCATCAACTATGAATGGATAAACAAAACAATGTATATATACATACAATGGAATAGTATTCAGCCATAAAAAAAGTATGAAGTTATGACAAGTGACAATATGGATAAATTTTGAAGACTTCATGTTGAGTGAAATATACCAGACACAGAAGGACAAATATTATATGAACTCAGTGATATGAAATAATAAGAATAAGCAAATTCCTAGAGTCAGAAACTAGAACACAGGTTTCTAGGGGTCACGGTGAGGTTAGGGAATGGGGTATTAATGCTCAATTGGTAAAGAGTTTCTGTCTGGGGTGACAGAAAAATTTTTGTAATGGGTGGTGGTGATGGTAGCACAATATTGTGAATATAATTTACTCCTTTGAACTATATATTTGAATATGGGTAAAGGGCAATTTTAGGCTTTATGCATGTTACTAGAATAAAAATTTTACAAACCATAGGACTGTACAACACAGTGAACTATCCTGTGAAACATGGGCTATAGTTATTAGTATAATTTTAATAATATTGTTTCATCAGTTATCACATTAATGCAAAATGTTAATAATAGGGAAATTGCATGTATAAGGAGAATTCTGTATTTTTCTGTATGATTTTTCTGTAAACCTAAATTCTTCAAAAAAAAAAAAAGCATTAAAAATATAAAGAAGCCAGGAAAGGAATGATAGCTGGGGATCGGATCTGTAGGTAAGGTGATATAAGGGCAAGGGTAGTTCAAATATTCCCTAGAGACTGCCTTGTTCTAAGTCTGATATTGTTACCTCTTCATTCACAAACAAATGATTAAGAGTCAGAAAAATTAGGACATGAGACAGCAGGAAAAGTCTGTAAACTGTTGCACTTTTGTAACACAGCAGGCATGGCAGGTACTAGCAAAAGAAGAATAAATGTTTCAATGTAGGAAAAAAAAGTCTAGGCTAGTGGTCCTCAAACTCTAATGTACCTAAGAATCATTTAGGTAGTTGGTTAAAAATGCAGGATGTATCAACACTTATCTGCATGAAATGGGAAGCAAAAGCACTGCTGTCCTTAGTTCCCTGCATCTTGACTTGTTACCCATATAATATCCTTTTTCCTCCCCATGCATATCACGCTGGCAAACATGTCTCCGATGATGGTGGCTACACATTTCCTTTTCTGCTAGAGGCTCTTTGGGGAACACAACACTGAAATTCTTGCCTGAATTTTCACAACAGTCTTTTCACTGGCATCTCTGACCTTCCTGGTCCATTCTCCAACTAGGGCGGTCCCTCTCTAATGCAAATCTCATCCTGTCACTCTTTTGCTTAAGAGAGTTCAATGACTACCTGCTGTCTTATGATAAAATCTAATTCAACATAACAGTCTGTTAATAATTCACCTTCAGTTTTCACTAATTACCCCCACACCTTACTCCCATCTTCCGACATGACCTCTCATAGTATATATCTTTGTAGAAATGAGCATGAACAACATCTTTTTTTTTCAATAATATCTTTATTGGTTAAGTCTTTTAACACAATAATACTGTAAAAGGCATTTTCATTTCTTATTCTTTGAATAAAGGAAGGTAGGAAGACTGACAGGAAGGAAGGAAATAGGAAGAAAGGAAGGAAGGAGGGAGGGAAGTGAGGAAAGTATATATTTTCCTGGAGACTTATACCTAGGTATAAGGGTTTAACATCCTCATATAATAATCCTTTGTTTTTCTGATGTGCTTCTACTATACAAGGAAAACTAATATAGAGAGAGTAATAAACCATTTCTTCTTAATTATTATTGCCCAATGCTATTCCTGTCCTCTCAGGCACATACCACTAATGTAACCATCCATCCCTGCTGCTGGTTATTGAACGGGAATCCATATAACATCTTCAATCATTTATATTGCTGGGCAGGGAAGGAGGTCAGGGAGACAAAGAAACACTCCCAAACCACGGAAGGTAATATTGTAAAAGCGAGAAGCAAGTGAAAATCCGTAAGTTAAGGAGATTTTTTAATTGTCTCCTTCACAGTTGTTTTGCTGTTCTGAAATAACACTTGAATACAAATGAGAAACTTCAGCCAGGCCAGGAAGCAACAGCCCATTTCCTCTGAGCTCTCAGTGGTAGCACGAATATCAATTCAAGATAATGCATTTCATTTTCAATGTGTTCTACAGTTTATCAACAGACATCTAATCATAATGAAGTAAGGAAAGGAATCGGGTGTGCCTGATATTTATGTACAGTCTTTTAGCCAAGGCCAACATTTTACACTCTGCTCTCTGCGGCTGGAGCTAGGACTTGAGAAACTGCATTTCACAACCTTTTTTGTCAGCTAATTTTTTGAGGCACTAATGATAGTGGGCTTTAGTGAGAGACTATATATCAGGAGTGGGTAAGAGATTAACTTCCTGCTTTCTTGCTGTTTCTAGTATCATGACCAATGATTGATGCCACCTCATCCCAACACCAGAAGTTGGTCCCAGACTTCAGCTGCTTTTACCACTCCTACAACCAGCACAGTGACATATTTTCAGAGGGTCCAGCAGGAATTGGATAATGCCCTCTCTTCACAGACTAGATCCCACCTTTCCTGGCCTCCCCTCACTCTGGTACCCACCGCCTACCGTTTGTTTTCCCTAGACACCGAGTATTATATAATTTCTACAGTTATTTCTTTTGGATACATCATTGTTCCCTTTTTGCTCATTTAGCAATTGCTTCCTTTCCCCCAAATACAAGGTTCCTAATACCCTATATTGAATCCACTCTGTTGAAATATCTAATGCTGTTTTTTTTTTCCTTGATGGACTTTAATACATCAAGACTTTTCTATTCTGTTTTGGGTCTCCCATTAATTCAGAGTTCATGCTTCCTCACTGTCCACCACCATGCTTACAACCCTGCATACACTACAGGCACCTCCTTTCATTTTCATCTTTCTCATTTCTAGCCAAACTTATTTCCTCTCATGTCATAATACAATGATAACATTATAGTTTTCCCTGTATTCTGCACATCCAACATGTTCTGCCAATTTATTCCTGTCTCTATTAGTTTTCATATTCTGTCCCCCTACCTGTAATGCCCTGCAATATTTTCTTTATTCCTATCTAAGACATTTACTTCAAAGCCCTTACCTAGCTCCTCTAACATTAAGTAGCACTCTCTGTCATGACTTATAATACTCAATTTCTCTCCTAAACTGTTGCAAGTATAGTTTATTCAGCAAGTAATGCAGACTATCTTACCTTAAGATGATGATGATAATGGCGAGGATAATGATGATGATAAAGAAGAAGATGAAGAAGATGATGAAGATGGCAATGATATCTTCTGAAGTTAAAAGTTACATGAAACTAGGCACTGTATTCTCAATTTCTTTTCCATTGCCCACTGTACATAACACATAGCCAGGTGCACAGAGATAATCTTTAATTATAAAGAGACTGTCTAAATTTCTTCAGCAGCCTAGGAATAATTACAGATCATCCCTTTTTCTCAGTGTAGAGGTTCTAAAGGTTGCATTATCATACACAAATGCATGCCTTCCAATATGGGGAGAAGGATGTACTTAGCAATGATAAAGTATTTTAGACTTAGCCCATGTAAAATCATTCTGGCAGGTTTATTATTATTTTTTAATGCCTTTAAGTCTTCTATTGAAATCTCAGGCTTGATATGTGCTTGGATAATTGAAATTCCTGTACTGTTGATGTGGCATGCCAACAATTTCTTCATCTGCAGTATCCTGATTTGATTTTTTCTCTATCCACTAGAAAAGAGGCCCGTTTGCTTGTGGAAAACAAGTTGAGAAAATCATCCTGTGTTTGCTTTAATTCTAATCTTCATGATTTATCCCTCCCTAGTGGTTCTCACATTTTCCCTCTGCATCCCAGCTCTAATTAGGTGAAGTAGAGGTGCTGAATGTGAAGAAGTGGCACTTAAAAACAAAACTGCAGGAACACTTCATTCTAGGAAGTTCCTAATATCTAGGAAAACAGTTCAAAAATAAAAGTTTGCCATCCATATTTAAATAACACTGTAAGGAAAATATATTATTCTAATTTTCTTTTATTGGTACATTTTTCATCAAGGAAAAATAACTTAAGAACAATCAATTGAGAAGATTCTATGTTGTCTTTTTTATAGAAGTAATAGCTGTTAAACAATACACTTTTTTTTAAAAAAGTGTAAATGGTAATCAAAGGTGAGGTATGTAACAGAACTTTTTCCTCTTACAGAAAGAGAAAAAGAAATAAAAAACAGCATATGTCTGAAAAATTTGCTAGTAGATTTAGTAGAGGGTTACAGAGTATAAATTGACGTGTCAAATGAAAAACATTTAGTCAGATGGATGAACTTCTCTACATACCTCGGTAAAGAAATATCTGAACTTTTTCAATTATGTAGTCTGATAAGAAATTCTTGTATAAAAATAGAAAACATTTAGAAGATAGCAAAATTCCATTGGGTCTTTCACCTACTACTTTGATATGAAAGTCTTTATTTAGTGTCAACTCCCCTGAAACCCCAGCCACTCATAGCTTTTACAATCTTGCCCTCTCACCATCCTCAGACAGAGGCAGATTATGACTCTAACCTCAACCCCATCTTCAACCAAGTCAAAGAATCAAGTCACCCAGCATGATCAGACAGAGTGGTCTAGCCTACTGCAGAGCTACTGACTGATCCATCAGGTAAAACCTGGTACCTTCTGGATATGGATGATTATGTTCTTCCCTTCCATAAATATCTTTATTCCTCACTCCTCTTCCCATCATGTTCTTCTTGCCTTGGATCCTGCCCCTCATTTCATACTGGCATTCATTTCCCCTCTACCACTGAACCTTTCCTGAAGGACTACTCTTAATTCTCACCCCTCTAAAAACAGGCATCTGGACTATCAGGAATAATTGCTAATAGGATGCCCTGCACAGCAGCTACATTCTACCTGTTGGCTTGAACATATTGCGATTGCCATGCTAGCAGGTGTGGCATACATTTTTGTGCTCCCTGATAATCTGTTATTAGTTTATTACTGTGGTAATAAGACTACCTGAGCTTTTCCTTCATCCAAATGATCAATGGATTACTTCCCAAAACTAATCATGAAAAATATTATCGAACCATCTATAAGAATCTTTTGCTTTGCAGTTTGTAATGAAACTTCTTTCCTATTTCTTTCTCTGTTTCTTTGGGCATTTCCCTGGTTCCTAGCAGTAATAGAGAATATCTAATTATCGGTGAGCTTTCTATCTTTAAAGAGCTATAAAATGAGGCTATAGTTAGGAGATTGGAGCCTCCTGCAGACAGGCTCATACATGCTTCTAATAGAAAATGTGTGGGATTCACTCTGGATTTCAGTTAACTGTTCTACTGAAAACCAGGTTTGGTCTTGTTACTCACAATATTTCAATGATGCAGTGGTTGAAATGAGGACCTGGTATTTTACCCTACTTATCCATTTGGCTATCTGGCTTATACAGCTTCTTAGACTCTGGCAAATTATATAAGACCCCAGAATCAAAGACAAAGGACTTTCTTATTTATAGCACAGCTAGCAGACTTTTAAGTCCCATGGAATGATATGGAAGGACCTAGTTGAATGCTTCACATGAAGTGAATTAGCATCACAGCCAAGATTCAGGAAATCACTCTTTCTTCAGTAGTGAGCATGCTATTGTTTTGATGAAGACATCATCTCAGCCTTCAAGGCTGCTTACTGTAAAAATAATCCTGAAAAATTCAGCAGTTTTGGGATATTGACCAAGAAAGTGTACTTTTAGCATAATCAACAGGTGATTTCAATGCAGATGGTTTTTCCTAATACAAGTTTTATTGCCTCCAGATTACTTATCTATTCATTGTCTCATGAACAGCATGTACATATGAGCATGCCAGTTTCATAAAAAATAACAAATAAGTGCAAAATTTAAACTTATGCTGCACTCTATTGTCAGGCATTTATATGTGTATGTTTATCTGTTCTCTGGCATATATCATAAATTCTGACTACAACAAAGAAATAATAGATTACCACATTTGGTAAATGTGTTCATGATGCTAGGAAATTGCTGTCAAGTGTTGTAGCCAAGGCACAAAGCTGGCAGAGATGTGGGAGAGGAGTCAATGTGTTTGAGTCATGTGGAGCTGGAATGTACTTTTTTGAGAATCACACAGTTATTAAATAATTGTTTAGAAAGATAAGAAGACAAGAGCCCCAAATTTTGAGATCTGTTTTGAAATGATTCTTCTACAAATAGCACATTTTGATGAAGTTACTGAATCTCTCTACATTCATCTATAAAATAGGAATAATTTCTGCCTTGTCTGTGACTCAGACGAAGAAATAAGAAGCCATATTGTATACTAGAAAGTGATATCCAGTTGTGCAGAATGGTGATAATTTGATTATTGTTACTTTTTGCCATTTAGGAAAAATGCAATCTCTTCTGCTGAAATAATGCAAAATTTGGTAATATAAGTTTTTCAGGAAATTGACAGAAGCAGTAGTTATCTGACCAACCTGAAAATTTTGCAAATAGAGACAATTTCTTATACTTTCTGGCACTCATAACCGATCTCACCTGTTAAATGTCTCTCTATTTATGTTACTTTTTTTTAATTGGGACTTGGCATCAATCAACAATTTGTCCATCATTACATTTTTCCAATTAAAACAAGTACATAAACTTCCTTCATGCAGAAATAATTTTAATGTATGTGTTTTAGTTTCCTCATTGTTAAAGCAAATACCATGCAATGGGTTGGTTTAAATAAGAGGAATTTATTGGCTTACAGTTTTGAGCCTGGGAGGAGTAAAAATAAATTTCTTTTTGTCACATGGCAATGTACATGGCAGCCTCTCCTGGCTTCTGGCTTCTCTTTTCTCTTCCGGGTCCCATTGACTTCCAGCTTCTGGGTGACCCCTTTGGCTTTCTCTTTATCTGTCTGAAATTCATTCTGCTTATAAAGGACTCCAGGATTAAGGATTAAGACCCATCCTGATTGTGTTGGGCCACAATTTAAAGTAACCTCATCAAAAGGACCTGTTTACCAGGGGTTCACACACACAGGAATGTATTAAGTTTAAGGGCATATTTTTATGAATACATAGCTCCAATCCACAACAAAGTGTAAAACACCTGCTCATCTACAAGGCCCTGACATTGTTTCAAAGTGATTCTTTATATGACCCTTTATCTCCAATTATTCTCCTTGAGTCACTTTGTGTTAATTTACCAGTTTAATATAAAATGGCAGCTATTATTTGTTTAATAATTTCAATGTACACATCAGGAGCTCAGGAAGAGTTTATTCTCATGGTTTTTTCACACAGTGGGGCTGACCATGATATGGCAGATTTGCTCCAGTCCTGATGTCTACTGAGCAAAGATCATCATGTTAGAGTCTTACTTAATAAAGGAGAATTCATTTGAGCTAATTGTATCTTTCTTTATTCTCTAAAATGTAGAACACCTTTAAATATATCCTAAATTAGCTTTGGAGTCAGAGAATCCCTGGTTCAAACTCAACAGACCCCCCACAAATTTGATGACATTCATCAAGGCACAGAGCCTACCCAAGCCTCAGTTTAATAATCTTTAAACTGAAATAATATCTATTTCTATTATCATTCTGAAAGCAAATTTATATATTATAGGTGAAAAAAAGGTTTACTTATATTAGGCAATACACATTTCTCCCATTTTCTTTGAAAATACACTCTAACACCTTATTTTATTGCAAAATTTAACACTCCTATACAATGGAAGAATGTATACATATAAAATTTACATATAATTTATGTAAATATTCACCTATATTTAAACTTTTGATAAATACAGGAAAATCACTTTCATAATGATGGTATCAATTTGTCCATAGAGCTATTTAACTATATATTCTTTAATTCACTTGGTTTTAGATATACCACTTTAAAATTCAGGGTCTGAGTTTTGCAGTTAGATGCTGAATTTCATTGCCCAGGGCACCAAAAGAAATAATTTAGAAACAAATATATATATTTTGACTGCTGGCTAAAAGTTTATACCCTTTTCTTACCACAAGTCTTAAGAGATTTGGCGTTCACCAGAAAGGCCCAACTTTCCTTCCAGCTCTTCTCTCACTGCCTTGACAAATTATTGTATAATGAAAGTCAAACCTCCAACAATCAGTTCTCAAAATTGCGTGTGCCATGACACTGCAAATGTTCTAAGACTTCTCAATTCAATTTGACTGGAAGTCTGAAGGTATACTTGGGGCTAGGGAAATGTTAAATTATGCTTCTCATATCAAAGAAAGGGCTCTATCTATCTACCTATCATATAAATATATATATGTTTATAAAATACATAAATGCAAATGTATACATATGTATATACATATACATACACAAATATAGCATAAAATAAATAATAGCTATTATTTTTTGAGTGTTTTCTATAATGCACAGTATAAGTACTTTGTTATATTTATTCACAGCAATTATGTGAATTTATACTATTATCACCCTATCACAGAAGGAGAAACAAAAGGAGGCACTAAAGACAAAAATGTTTAGTTATCTGTTCAAGGTCACACAGTTAATAGAGATAGAATTGTAACTTAGGTATAAGACCTAGGACTGTACATCCTAGGCTGCTTCTTAGAGAAATTACCACCTGATCTGGATAGTGTGTTTGTAAAGGTGACTAATTCTCATTTACATCACTTCTAATTTTCCTTACAAACTAGAGTTTTTTAATAAATTTAAACCAACATTAATAGTCCTATATGATAGATAATTAAATATGAATTGGTAATCCAATTTACATCTATACATGTTTGTCAAAAATCATAAAACTGTACAGTTCAAAAAGGGTAGATTTTACTTTAAACAGAGTATACATAAGGAAATTTAAGGTTAAAATATATAAATAAAAAAATATATAAATGATGCATGAATTTGAATTAGAGGTATTCTAAGGTGAAAATTTTAAAATAAGGTTTTTCATACAGTAATAGTACTGTATATTTGTTCTAATCATAAAAATGCAGTCTTAATATTTATAAGTGCAATGTTTATTACAAACAATCCTTTCCCTTCCCTGAATCACCCCATCTACCTCCACCACCACCCCACCAAAGAGCACACCAGCATAAACTGGAAGCAGAGGCTATGATTAGACCTTAGTGAGATCTGAACAAATTGAAAATCAATTTTTTAAAAAATCTGGGCTCTCTATGCCTAGAGGAGCCCGCAACAAACCTTGGTGTATATTTCTATCTTTCTCTCCCATTTCTCATCAAGCTCTGTTCTTTACCCCATTTCCCAAATAAATTCTTTTTATTGGCCTAACCAAAAGAAAAAAAAATCTTCCCAATTTATTTCTGCTTTTGAAGTTTAATCACTTGCCATTACTTAAAGATAGTATAAGTTTTACCCTTCAGCAACATATTTTTCCAAAATTAATGTCAAGCAAAAAAAAAAAAAAAAAAAGCAGGGATACAGGCCATTATACATTTTGTCAAAACCTATAAAATTGTGCACTGCAATGTGTAAACTATAATGTAAACTATAGTCCATGGTTAGTAGCAATGCTTCAATATGTGTTCATCAATTGTAACAAATGTACCACACTAATGAAAGAGGTTGTTAATGGGGGAAAGTGTGGGAGGAAAAAGGGGTGGAATATATGGGAATCCCCTATATTTTTTATGTAACATTTATGTAATCTAAAACTTCTTTAAAAATAAAACATTAACTCAAAAAAAAAACAAAATCAAGCAAAGAAAAGCTGGTAAGACAGGTATTACCTTATTAAAGTACCCCAAAACTTCTGAAATCTTTTGTAAAATGTCTCATAAAATTCTGTTCTTTAAATATCTGCCTGTTTACAGGAGGATTGTGGGAAGATAGTAGAGTAAAAAGCTCAAAAAATCATTCTCTCCACCAAAACAACTATTGAACTGGCAGGAACTATATGAATCAATGATTTTGGAACTGTGGAGTCTAGTGGAACACTTGCAAAATCCAGGGAAGAGCTAGATGAAGAGGGTGCTAAATTTCAGTAAATACAGGTGGATTTCACTTTTTTTGTACTTGCTACCATCCCCCATCCCCCAATCACATAGTAGGCAGCTATGGGGTCTGCAGACCACATTCCTGTTGAGTCTTACTGGTGCTAGAGTGGGCAATAACTTTGGGTAGTCTGATTGCTGATCACTGCTTTAGATCACTGAGGGCCTGTATGGTGGACAGTCATATGGTCATCATTTCAATGCCACAGGCAAAAGTGACAGATAAGTCCCAAATTTGTTTGGAAGAGTCACAAACTGATAGCCTCAGTCCTCAACTAAAACAACAACAAAAGCCCCAGAAATTCCAGTGGAGTGGGGAATTAGATTTCCAGAGTTAAAACAAGATAATACTCTGAATACCCAGTTCTCAACAAAAAATTACAAAACACACAAACAGGAAAGTATGGGCCATTCTCGAGGGGAAAAAATAATTTGATAAAAACCATCCCTGAGGAAGCTCATTCATTGGAACTATTAGTCAAAGATGCTAAATCAACTGTCTTAAATATGTTCAATGAGATAAAGGAAACCATGCACAAAAAACTAAAGAAAATTAGAAAACACTGTATGAACAAAATAAAGAGGTAGAATTTATTAGATGGAACCTAATGGAAATTCTGGAGCTCAAAAATACAATTAAAATGAAAAACTCAACAGAGGGATTCAACATCAGATTTGAGCAATAGAAATAAAAGATCAATGAATTTGAATACAAGAAAACTGAAATTATCCAATGTGAGGAGCAGAAAGAAAATGAAGGAAAATAAACAGACCTGAGGGACTTGTGGGACCTATTAAACACACCAACAAATTCATCACAGAAGTCCCAGAAGAAAAAAGAGAGAGAGAGAGAAAGTGAAAGTATTTGCAGAAATAATGGTTGAAAACTTTCCACATCTTATGAAAGACATAAATATACATATCCAAGGAGCTCAATGAACTCCAAGCAGGACAAGCTCAAAGAGATCTGCACCAAGACACATTACAGTGAAATTGTAAAAAGCCAAAGACAAATAGAGAATTTTGAAAGGAGCAACAGAGAAGTAATGTGTCACATAGATGGGATCATCAATAAGCTTAACAGCCTATTTCTTATCAGAAACCCTGGAGGCCACAAGACAGTGGGATAGCATATTTAAAGTCATTAAAGCACAAAACTGTCAACCAAGAATTCTATACTTGGCAAAATTATCCTTCAAGAGTGAATGGGAAATTAAGACATTTACAGATAATCAATTCTGAAGGAGTTCATTACCAGATGACAAGAAATACTAGGGGAGTCTTTCAGGCTGAAATAAAAGGCCAATAGACAGTAATTAGAAGACATGAGAAGAAATAAAGAACATAAGTAAAACTAAATACATAGGCAAATATAAAATACTGTATTATTGTGATTTCTTGGTTTGTAACTTTTCCCCCTATATAACTTAAAAGCAAGTGTGTTAAACAATAATTAAAATCTTTGTTAATGTGCACATAGTATACAAAGATATGTAAAGATATAATATGAGACAATAACACTGTAAAAGGTGAAGGATGGTGATGTATATAAGTATAACATATGTATACTACTGAAAATAAGTTGATATTATTCAAACCAGGTTGTTATTAGTTTAGGATGTTAGTTCTAATAACAAAGAAACATGAAGAAAATAATTTAAAATATAGAGAAAAGGAAGGAAGAATGGAGTCAAATGGCATACTACAAAGAAATCAACTAAATATTAAAGAAAGCAATAATGAAGTAATCAAGGACTGCAAAACATACCCAAGACATATAGAAAACAAATAGCTAAATGGAAGAAGGAAGTCATTCCTTATCAATATTACTTTAAATGTACATGGATTACATTCTCCTATTAAAAGGCATAATTTGGCAGATTGGATGAAAAAAAAAAAAACGTTTTCCATATATATGCTGTCTAAAAGAGACTCACTTTAGATACAAAAATGCAAAGAGGTTTAAAGTAAATGTATGGGTAAAGATACTCCAGGCAACAATTATTAAACAAAAGAGCAAACTGCAGTGGGTATATTAATACCTGACAAAATAGACTTTAAATAAAAAAGTTTGCAAGATACAAAGAAAATGATATGTTGCTAAAAGTTTTGATCAAGCAAAGAACTAAAACAATTATGAACATATACATTAGTAACAACAGAACCCCAAAATATATGAATTGAAGGAAGAAATAGGTGGTTTTACAAAAATGGTTGGAAACTTTGATATACCACTTTCAATAATGGATAGAACATCTAGACAGAAGATCAATAAGGAAATAGAGAACTTGAACAAGACTCTAAACCAATTACCCCTAACTGGCATATATATATAGAACAGTCCACCCAATAATTACAGAATATACATTATTCTCAAGTACACATGGAACATTTTCTAGGACAGGCAATATATTAAGGCACAAATCAAATCTTAACAAATTTAAAAAGGTTAAAATCAAACACTTTCTCTCTTACCATACAGAATAAAGCTAAAAATGAAAAACAAAAAGAAAACTTGAAATTTACAAATATATGGAAATTAAACAACACACTCAAACAACCAATGAGTCAAAGAAAAATCACAAGGGAAGTTATAAAATATTTAGAGATAAATGAAAACAAAAATACAACATACCAATACCTGAGGGTTGCAGGGAAGGCAGTGCTCAGAGGGAAACTTATAGCTGTAAATACACATATTAAAAACAAAGAAAGATATAAAATTAGTAGTCTATCTTCACCTAGATAAGAACTATAAAAAGAAGAGCAAATTAAACACAAGGTTAGAAGAAAGAAGGAAATAGTAAAACTTAGAGTGAAGTTATATGAACTAGAGAATAGGAAAACAATAGAGATTCACTGAAACAAAAAGTGTGTTCTTTGCGAGATCAATAAAATCAGCAAAACTTTAGCTGGAATGTAAAAAAAATACAAAGAGAGAAACAACTAATTAAAATCCAGAAAGTGGGGACATTACAGAAATAAAAAATGCTTATAAGTGAATGTTATGAACAATTGTATGCCCAAAATTAGGTAACCTGGTAAACTTTGACAAATTCCTAGAAACATAAAAATTACCTAAATTGACTCATGAAGAAATAAAATTCTCAACAGACCAATAACAACAACAAAAAAGATTGAGCTAGTAATAAAATATCCCAACAAAGAAGAGTGCAGGACCAGATGACTTCACTGCTGAATTTTACCAAACATTTAAGAATAATTAACCCCAATTTTTTTCAAACTCATCCACAAAATAGAATAGAAGGAAACATTTTTCTTAACTCATTCTATGAGACCTGCATTACAAAGATACCAAAGCCAACTAATGACAACACAAGAAATTTACAGATCAATATCCTGAATGGGTATAGATGCAAAGCCCCTCAAAAAACAGACATATTTTATCCAAGAGTATATACATAATACAAATACATAATGCCAAGGGGGAATTATTCCAGGAATGTAAGAACATTTCAAAATAAGAAAATCAATGTAATACCCTTAATTAATAGAATGAAGGATGAAAACACATGATCATTTCAACTGATGTAGAAGAGTTATTTGGAAAAATCCAAAATTTCTTCATGAAAAAAATATTCAGAAAACTAACAGAAGAGAAATATCTCAACTTGATAAAGGCAATTTATGAAAAACTCACAGCAAACTTCATATTCAATGGTGAAATAATGAAAGTTGTTCCCTTTAAGATCAGGACCAAGACAAGGAAGCCTGCTATCACCACTGTTATTCAATATGGTCTTGGAAGTTCCAACTAAAGCAATTAGGCAAGAAAAAGAAATATACTTGGAAACGAAGAAATAAAACAATCCCTGGTCACAAATGACATGACTCTATATAGAGAAAACTCCAAAGAATTCACAAGGAAGCTACTAGAACTAATAAATTCAGCAAAGTTGCAATGTATAAGATCAACAAGCAAAATTCAGTTGTTTCTATGCACCATTAATGAACAACCTGAAAAGGGAATTAAGAAAATAATTCCATTTTCAATAATATCTAAAGAGTAAAATACATAAGAATAAATTTAACCAAGGAGGTGAGAATTTTTTGGCAATTATAAAACATTGCCAAAAGAAATTAAAGACCTAAATAAATGGAAAGGCATCTTGTGTTCATGGTTTGCAAGACATAATATTGTTTATATGGCAATACTACCTAAAGTGATCTACAGATTCAATGTAATACCAATCAAAATTAAGCAGCCTTTTTTGCAGACATGGAAAAGCTGACCCTCAAATGTATACGGAATTGCAAGGGGTCCCAAATAGCCAAAAAATTTTTGAAAAAGAAAAACAAAGTTGGAGGACTCACACTTCCCAATTTCAAAACTTACTGCGATGGTACACTAATTAAAATAGTGTCATACTAGCATAAAGGTAGACATGTAGGCCATTGGAATAGAATTAAGAGTCCAGAAATAAATCCACATATCTACAGCTGATTGATTTTTTAAGAGGGCTACTCAATGGGGAAAGAATAGTCTCATCAACAAATGCTGGCAAAACAGATATCCATATGTAAAAGAATTGAAGTTGGATGCCTACCTTTAACCATACAAATTATAATTTGAATAATAATTCAAAATAGATCAATGACCTAACTATTAGAGCTAATAAAATAAAACTCTTAGAAGAAAACTTAGGGAAATATCTTCAAGACCTTCTATTAGATGATGGAATCTTAGATTTTACACGAAAAGCACAAGGAACAAAAGAAAAAAATAGATAAGTAGGACCCTGATTTTTAGAAAACATTGCATCAAGGGACATTATCAAGAAAATGAAATGAAAATCTACAGAATGGAAGAAATATTTTATCTAGAATATAAAAAACTCCTACAGTCAACAATAAAAAGATAAAAAACCCAATTAATAAATGGGAAAAGATATATCTCCAAAGAAGATATATAAATGGCCAATAAACACATGAAAATATGCTCAATGTCTTTAGTCATTAGAGAAATGTAATTCAAAATTACAATGAGGTACCACTTCACACCTATAGGATGGCTGTTATTAAAACAACAACAACAGAATATGAACAACAAGTGTTGGCAAGGATGTGGAGAAATAGGAATTTTTATACAATGTTAATGGGAATATAAAATGGTACAGCCATCATGAAAAACAGTTTGGTGGTTCTTCAAAAAGTTAAATATAGAATTACCTCCTCTAGGTATATCCCCAAAATAATTGAGAGCAGGGATTTGAAAGATATTTGCATACCTATGTTCAAAGGGGCATTATTCACAATTGCCAAAAGATGGAAGTGACCCAAGTGTCCATCAAGAGATGAATGGATAAACAAATGTGGTATATAAATCTAGAGGATTAATATCCAGCTTTATAAAGAATGAAGTTCCGATATATGCAACAACATGGATAAACCTTGAAGACATCATGTTGAGGACAAATATTGTATGAACTCACTTATGTGAAATAATTAGAATAAGCAAATGTATAGAGTCAGAAACTAGAAATCAGTTTGCCACTGTCTGAAGTGGGTGTAGTAATGAAGTAGTAAGCAGTTAATGCTTAATTCATAGAGAGTTTGTGTTTGGGGTGATGGGAGAAAAGTTTTGTTAATGGATGGTCATGATGGTAGCACAACATTGTGTATGTAATTAACATCACTTTATTGTATATTTGAATGTGGTTAAAGAGGGAAATTTTAGGTTATATATATGTTACCAGAATAAAAATTAAGAAAAACAACAATATAGACTTGTACAACACAATGAGCCCTATTGTGAATTATGGACTATAGTTAATAGTATAACTATAATAGTATTCTTTCATAAGTTTTAACTTAAGTATTACATTAATACAAAGTGTTAATAATAGTGAAAACTGTGTATATGAAGGGGTTATACTGGAACTCTATACTTTCTGCATGATTTTTCTGTAAACCTACAACTTTTCTAAATAAAAAACACAAGATAGTTAAATGGAGATACATAGTCTACTTCTGAAATGACTGAAGTGTGAATTTGAATCATGATACTTTGAGATAAGGATCTGGAATAGTTTGCACTGATGTTTACTTTGACACTGTCTCAGAATTGTGGGAGGTTATAATGACAATTATTAGTACTTAGTCTTGGAGTAAGATAAACTATATTTGTCACAATGATAGTGAGCTTTTAATTTAATGCCCTTTAGAAAGCCATCATATGAAATTTCAACATCAGGATGTCTGAGTTGTTCCTTTTATATTTCACCTTAGATAAAGCATCTTTAACTGCAATAACTGTCAGGGCACTTATGAATCTCTTTATAGTCAAGGGGAAGAAGATTCAATAAAGCAAATATTGTCATTTCTTTTCAGAGTTTTGAATTCTTGAATTTTCCTTTGGAAAAATCTAATTTAATTGCTGACTAGCACTGCTTGTGCTTAGTTCTCATCTTTTATAGCATCATATTGAAAAATGTTGAATCTGATTAAGATAAGGAGAACAAAGATTCTGGTTTTCTTTTGAGCATTTATGTTAACTATTGTGGATTCTTTCTGTAAGCATTGAAACTAAAAACTATATGATTTTTAATAATTTGAAAAGCAGACCTTAGAATGTTTACTATTATTTTAAGCAGTGGCATTTAACACAATGAAATATTAGTCTATTTATCCTAATACCTGATTATATGTCAGCTATCCTTCCCTCATGAAACTGGCTTTTTAATAAGTTAAAAGCTTATTTTACAAAGAAGGCAAAATACTCATGACCTATTCCATGAATCAAGATGTGTTTAATCATCCAGGTCTTTTCTCAGAGTGATGTGCTTTTAGGTGCTCAAATATTAACAAAACCATAGTAGGTTACCATCTTTCTACAAACACTTAATTGATTATCTGCTGCATGCTGACAGCTGTAAGATACATTACAGAGGGACATTAAAGAAATAAACATGAACCCTATCTTTAAGTATGTTCCATTTCAACAAAGGAATATGTAGAGCAGACTTAAGAAATTTTATGTTAGTGATTTAGTCCAAAATGCTCTCTACAATATATTAGCTGAATGATATTGAAGGATTCATTTGATTATGCTGAACATGTTTTCTTGTTTATAGAATGAAGTTTAAATGACTATTCTTTACATGGTTTCTGAAGATCCTTGCAGAAATTTATTTTATAAATGGTAAAGGATTGTACCAAAGTATGTAAATGTAAAGGTGTTGCATTTAGGGGTCATGAGGTGGAAGAGATGAAAAGAGTGTGCTAATCAGGGTAAGCAACCTTCTACTCTTAGAATCACCAGGGATTAGGAACACTAAAGATCAGTTTTCAAGCCCTGCTCTAAGCAAGACTACCAAAACAGCTGTGCATTGGGCTATTGATCATCTTGCAGCAGCTGAAAGGAAATCTGGCAGAACTGGAAGAAACATTCAGATGGTTGTGAATGGTGTAGTGAGAGGAAATTTGTATGCATTTATTATAATTTTGAGTAAACTTTTTATTCAAGTATATCAGACATTTCAAAAATATGTAAATCTTAAGTTTATAGCCCATGGAATTTCCACAGAGCAAACAATTTCTTGAAAGCAGCACCCTGATCAAGAAATAGAACAAAAGCCTTTGTAAAGTCAGGCCAGACTAGTACCCCCAAAGGCTAAATGCTGTACTACTTTCAATATTTTTAATTAATTTTCCCTGTATTTATACTAGGTATGAATGGAATCATATTTTATGTACTGAATGGGAATGGCTTAGTTTGATCAATATTATGTTTTTTAGTTTTATTCATGTTGTTGTTTGTAGCAGTAACTAGTTATTTCTTTATTTAGTATATTAAATAAACCATAATTTATTCATTTTACTACAAATGAACATTTGGGTTCTTTCTTGTTTTATTATTCTTATTATTACAAATAACATTCCTGTACATGTCTTTTGGTATACACGTGCCCATGATTATGTCATAATGTGTGTGGCTATTCAGCTTTAAGAGATATATACAGCCACACACTTTCCCAAAGCTGTTGTACGAATTCACAGAGTTACTCACAGTGTGTGAGATTTTAAGCTGTTCCCCAGCCTCCGTATAGTGATGTGGTTAGTCTCTATAATCATAGCCATTCTGATGGGTAGGCAGTTGAATCTCATGATGAATTTAACTTGCATTTCATTGATAAAAACATTGAAAGCCTTTCCATATACTTTTTTTTAATGGACAAATTTAAGTTTTAATGTAATTTTTAAGGTGGAGTGCCCCTAAGCATCATATATTATGCTAAGTACAGTTTGATTTTTTTCATAGTAAAATAATTATGGAATTGGAATGCCTTTTCAAGTTTTTAGCCCATTT
This sequence comes from Cabassous unicinctus, assembly GCA_029593785.1. Taxonomy (NCBI): domain Eukaryota; kingdom Metazoa; phylum Chordata; class Mammalia; order Cingulata; family Chlamyphoridae; genus Cabassous; species Cabassous unicinctus. The sequence goes on along the minus strand of JAQZBX010022953.1, from coordinate 12,010 downwards.
CTTAATATTCATTTTGTTATTGTTTTCCCTTGATTTGTAGGAATTCATTATATATTCTGTATACCACAACTACTTTGTTGGATATATATGTTGTGAATATCTTCTTCCAGGCTTGCCTCTTGACTCTCTTAATAGTGTCTTTTGATGAATACAAGTGCTTAATTTTAATGTAGTAATTTATCCACTTTTTCATTATGGTTAGAGTTTTGGGTGTCTTGTTTAAAAACAAATACAATTTATTTATTCTATATTATATTCTGGAAGTTTTATTGTTCTGGCTTTCATAGATCTACAAAATATCTGAAATTGCTTTTTCTTATAATGTCTAAAAGTAATGCAGGTATATATTTCTTCCATATGGATAGCCAACTGTCCTCACCAACATTTATTGAAGAAAAGTTCATTGCCCCATTGTACTACTTTGCCATCCTGGATTTATATCTGGCGAGTAACATGCACGGCTGTTTACAAGGAGATTTATTTAATTCTGTAAGCACTATTTTTTTTTCAATGTATGCATATTGATACAATAAATTCTCTTGTTCCTTCATCATATTTTTACCCTTCTCTCTTCACTATTTAAGTACATTAAATGAGGTTATCTTATATTCTGTGACTGATTATTTCAGTTTCTCAAGGTTTAACTGGTTCTGCTACTTTGGTTTTTCAGCTAGCTCTCAAATATCTTGCACTATTCCTTGTGGGATTTTTCCTTCTCTATGTTTGCTTGCCATTTATTATTTGTTTTCACTCTGGGCAGGTAATTTTTCTTGGAATTTGATCTGTGGATTTGCTTTGAGGCTTGGGTTAAAGTTGAATTTCTCTCTGGAGGATCCATATTGCCTCTGCTAGTCACCTGGGACAAACCACAGTCTGAGACCATTTTACTTTAAATCCTTCATTTGAGACTTTTTTTTGCTTTTGGATCTGGAGGGCAGAATGAATTCAGACTTCAAATAATATCAAATGGAAAATTTATTTTATCTCCTGAGTAGAAACTCATGTGCCAGCTTGTTACAGGTTCTCAGGGGAAGTAAAATTTTTCCTTTCACCTAGCACCAAGTTATAGATAAGCAAAATCCCTTCCTAATCTCTTCCAAATTAATATATTGTGTTTTATGTTTGTTTTTATTTTATCTCTGTTTTGGACATTTTACCTGACCTTGGGGTGGGAGGTATAACTCTTGGGACTTCAAAATTATGCACGGCTCTTCTATAGTTTGCCCATTTGGGGAGAGTGATGGGTTTCATTTTATTTTCTCTGCACACCAAGCAGTTATAAAAATACGAATTCTGGAGGGCAGCTGAAAGCCTCAGCGAATTAGCTAAATTTGACATTAGTTTAGTTTCCAAGATTGCTGCTTTAACTCCATTTTGCCTCTACAGATTTATTACCATCAGTGCTGTGATAATTTGTATTTTATATTGTCTCTCCTATACTACCCAGCATAGTGATTTGTTTAAAGTGCCTTTAATTTGTTTATAAAAATTTGTAAATTTTATTTAAAATTTTAAAAAAATATATAAATGTTTCTTTCGTATTGAAACATGCCTTCATAAAGATGATAATGGCTTCCTTAATGGATCAAAATCCCTGGAAGTTTTGCTGTATATAGGGTAGAGAAGCCACAGGGCAAAGACAGAAATTCTAAATTCTAACTCAGACTTCGTGTCAAAGGCTGAAAAAAAAAAAATAAATTCATCATTGAGTATGGGGAGCAAAGTATTGTGCTGTTTAATTCAGCATAACAAAACCAGACTTATAGGAATTCATTTATGGAGATAGCTTTTGTGTAACAGGTTGTCTTATGCAGTGGGATTTTTTCAATTGAGCCATAAGTCTGTAATAATTATCTTAATTCATTTAACAAATGATTGGTGCTTTGAAGGGTTGGAAAATGATGGCTTGCTTTTTAATCAGTGAAATCATTTCCAAAACTAGTATTTTATATTTTATAGCCACAAATCACTTTTCAGCCATAAGAAGAGGTACTTACAATGCTTTATTTATTATTTAGTCCCACGATGATACTGAGAACTGAGAACGTGGAAGTGGGCAACATGCACTTTTACTCTTGCAGAAGTCTGCGGGAGTTGACTCTGGATACAAGAATCAATGTTGCCACATTTTCAGTTTCTCCCAGTCCTCTAAGGAACCCTCCTGCTCTGCACTGGGATAGGAATTGGGTTCACAGCAATAATGAGCCAACCAGAAAGGATAGTACATGAGCATTCAAACATGGTTTTAATGTGAATTCAGGCAGATGCTTGCAACAGCAAAATTTTAAGTTACTAGATCTCATTACTTTTTGTGGCCTTTCACGTTGATGACAGTCCTTTCTTTGCTAATTAATGGCCATGACTTAGAGGGTGATGTTTATTTACCTGCTGCTTCTGAAGATCTCCCCCAGAAGAGTGTCTGATGATCCATTCCTGTTATTTTCTACTTTGTTTTTTATTGATAACAAATAATATTGAGACACTTGCATTTTAATAAGGGATACTCAAAAAGGTTCAGAGATTCATGAACAAGCACTTATAATAAGCGGAAGGATGAGCAAAGCATGTACTACTTTGGCAGAGAATCATCTCTGGCTCCTTTTCAAATCACCTAGTGTAACACAGGAAGTTACTTATTCTATTATTTTCAGGTCAGACCACATTTAGACTCTGTCTCTACACAGATTATCTATCTATCTATCTATCTATCTACCCATCCATCCATCCATCCATCCATCCTCATCATCTATCTATTTTACTCATACACCATACAGTCCATCCAAAGTTTACAATCAATGGCTTTCAGTTTAATCACAGAGTTGTGCATTTATCACCACAATAAATTTTAGAACATTTTCATTTCTCCCAAGAAACACCCCACACCTCTATTATTGACACTCATCATCAATGTGGTACCTTTGTTACAACTGATGAAAGAATATTAAAATACTACTGTTGGAGCGCAGATGTAGCTCAAGTGGTTGAGCACTTGCTTCCCAAGTATGAGGTCCTGGGTTTGATCCCCGGTACCTCCCAAAAACAAACAAACAAATGAAAAAAACAACTCTCATTGGGGAGCAGATGTAGCTCAAGTGGTTGATTACCTGCTTTCTATGTACAAGGTCCTGGTTCAATCCCTAGTACTTTCTAAAAATAAATATATGGATATTTCTGTTAACTGTAGTCCACAATTTGCATTAGTTGTATTTTTCCATATACTACCCCATTAATGTTACCTTGTAATAGAGATGTATATTTGTTCTAGTTCATGGAAAAACATTCTTATATTTGTAGTAGTAATTACAGACATCATCTGTAACAGGATTTAATATGTTATACAGTCCCATGTTTCATCCTCTAACTTCCCTTCAAGTTTACATTTCTTCACGACCCTAAACTTCCCTTTTCAACCAGTCACACACACAATTCAGTTCTATTAATTATACTCACAATAATGTGCTACTGTCACTTCTAGCCATTTCCAAACATTTACAATCAACCTTATAGAAAATTCTGCACAAATTAAATATCAGCTGCCCATTCTCTACCCTCATTGTATCTCTTGGTAACCTGTATCACAGATAATCTCAATGGGTTTTTTGTTGGTGTTGTTGTTTGCTTTTGTTTTTCTGCTGACAGAGCCTCTTAGATTACTAATCAATAGCAGGGATTCAGACCCAGGACAAGCCTGATAGCATTAATTTTCCTTAAAGTCAAACAGTAATTTACCAATCTTCCAAAGTTTGTCTTCCATTATCTGTCTTGTGTCTAGCATCATTGTGTGGAACAGACAAAAACAAAATAGTTCTATATACAGATCTTTGTGTTTACTGTAGATTTTATTAAACAGCCACCCAACTCCTATAAAGAGGAACTTGTAGATGCTCAGAATTTGTAAAATTCCATAAAGTTGATTTTATTCTTCCTCAATCCGGCTTACAAGTTATGGGAAGGGCAGACAAAATGTCAAAATCACTTATTAAGACATCTGTGTTGGAGGAAAGACATAAATATTCCTGGCTAAAGATGTCATTTAATCTGTCATTAAGTTTTTTTCACACTAGATATCAATCCATTTTGGTTTTTAAAGATCAGATTTGGAGCAGCAGAGTAATGTGCAGATATATAAAGTTATGGTCTGTTTGTTATTCTCTCTAAAGCAAATATCAGTTTCTTCTATGATGCCAGGTTGAGATTTATTCCTGTATAGGGATGGGGTAGAAATCTTTTATTTGTTATCTGTTTCCACATACCAAATTCCTCCAAAATTTAAGGACTTTTTAAAAAACACATTATCTCAGTTTCTGTTGATGGTAAATCTGAGGGTTTATTTATAACTGGGTCCTCTATTTCAGGGTCTCTCACAGGCTGCAATCAAATTGTCAAGTGGGATCTAATCATTTTAAGACTTGATTAAGTAAGCATCTACTTCCAAAGCCAAGTCATTGTTGGCAGGATTCAGTTCCTCATGAAATGTTGGACTAAGGGTTTAAGTTCTTCGCTGTCTGTTGAACACATTGAGAAAAGGAATCTGACGTTTTTCCAAGTGCAAAATGTAAAAATGTACTTAAAGTAAATAGAGTGTGGATATTTTCTCAAGTGAAAAATAAAGCTGTGATTCATTTTAATTTTGGAACATAGGAGCCTTATTTTCCCTTTAAGAAAATTGGTCGGTAAGCAGAATTAAAGAGCTGAGGTATGATTGATTGAGAGAGTGGTTAACAGATGACAGACTTAAAACACTAATATTCGTTCTTCCAGGAAAACAAATGCTCTGCCCACTGAGAGGCTTATAGCATATCAAAACTACTACAGTACTTACACTTAATGAAACACCTAAGATCTAAATCTATTTTATTATTTTTCTTAAAATAGCATATTAGTGTGTAAGTGCTAAATATTTATATGAATTTTTCTTTGCTATACAGATAAAAAACATCCTGTAGGAGGAAACCAGGTCATAATTTATGTCACAATAAACAAGTGAATGAATGAAATCAAGAGCATAGATACTCTTCCCCTTCTTTTGAACAAAATTAAACATATTTCTAAAAGAATAGAAAAATATTTCTCATCTTTTAACATCACTATCACGTTAGATGACTGTAAAAATAATTTTTAGACCATTGATGCACATATGAGCATGGTAAGTAGTGAAAAACAGTCATCTTAAAGTGAAAAATTGTTCATGTTGTTATTACTGAACTCATTTGATTAGACAGGGCAACCATTTGTTCATTCATTCACGGAATCTAAATATTCATCAAGCTATAAACTGGTAACTATTTTAGGCAATAGAGAGATGACAATAAAATCTAAATTGAAATGCCATTCAGTAGGTAGTGATTCAGTAGCGGGAAAGAAAATAAAGGAAAACAACAAAATAAAGAGCTATGCTACACAATGCTAAGTGCTAATAAGTTACAGTTTAAAAAATAAAAAGTAATGTGAGAGGATGGAGACTGATGGAATGCCATTTTTAGTGGAGGGGTCAGGAAAAGCCTCTCTGACAAGGTGCCTTCTGAGCAGAAGCCTGAACCTGGTGTGGGGGACAGGACATATGGATACCCAGGGCAAGGGACCTAAAAGGACTTTAAGCCTAGAGTTTGCTTGATGTTATAAGGAAAGTTAATGTTGTTGTATTTCCCTCCATTTCATAGTGTTTGGAGGACATTTTTTTTCCTGACAGCAAATTTTTAAATGTTGTAATGAACAAAATCTTTCTTTATAGATGCCAACATTAAAAGAAATTTCATATTTTCTCAATATCCCTGACTGATAAATATTCTCCACTGGACATTTATCAGAGATTATTAGTAACTTCTTTGAAGTTTAAAGCAATGACCTTTGAATGGTCAGCATTCAAATTTGTTGATCACAATTCTATTTTGAAACTTGCACTACTCAGAATTCCTGCAAAGCCTCTGATCACTCTTCCTGTTTCTCTCTTACTTACCTTTTCAGGTCTACATCCTGAGTGGAGATATTCAGGTTCTGTACTCCTTTCTCTACTCATGCCTCTTGGTGTTCTCTCCCTTGACAAACTTATCTAATGCCATGGCTCACTGTCTCTATTAGTGCTGTATTAATCAGCCAAATAGGTGCTGATGCAAAGTAGCAGAAATCTGTTGGGTTTTATAAAGGGTATTTATTTGGGGTAAAAGCTTACAGATACAAGGCCCTAAAGAGTCCAACTCAAGGTACCATAAGAGGTACATTCTCACCAAAGTCAGTTGCCACATGTTGAAGTAAAATGGTGGGCCTGGTCTGTCTTTCCTTCTTCCTCTTAAAGCTCCATGGGCCCAGCTTCTTCTGCTCTTAGCTGTAGACTGGCATAGGGTTTTTTCTTTCTGGGCTCCCTCAGCTTATCTGCTCTGTTCTCTTCAGCTGCAAACTATCAGGCAAATGGCTCTTCTCTCTTCCTGGAGCCACAAGATCAGCGTTCTCACCTCTGCCATGTCCATGAAGCTCTCTTTCTTCCTGTGCCTTCTTCTGTGTCTTCTTGAGTGAGTGTATGTTTATGTAGCCCACCAAGCAGGTGGGACTCAACCCTGAATTACACCCTACTGAAGTCATCAAATCAAAGCCCTAATCTTAACATAATTTAATGAAAGACATCTCAGCTGAATGTAATACAAGCAAAGGGGACCCCACTCAGAGGAATAGACCAGTTTACAAACATAATCTCTCTTTTTGGAATTCATAAATAATCTCAAACTGCCACAAGTGCATAGAACTCAATTCCATGTTTCCTGTGCTTTCTCTCTCTTTTTTTTTTTCTGGATCACATTTTACACTGATTATTCAACATCTTCACCCAAATTTCTTTTTTTGCTTGTGTTTTTTTTTAAATATCTTTTATTTTTTAAAGATACTTAGATTACGTAAATGTTACATTAAAAATATAGGGGATTCCCATATGCCCTGCTCCCCACACCTCCCACATTGTCCCACACTACCAACACCCTTCATTAGTGTGGTACGTTCATTGCAATTGATGAACACATTTTGGAACATTAACACTAAGCATGGATTATAGTTTACGTTGTAGTTTACACTCTCTCCCACTCAATTCTGTAGGTTATGGCAAGATATATAATGGCCTATATTTGTCGTTGCAATGTCATTCAGGGCAATTCCCAAGTCCCAAAAATGCCCCCGTATTATACCTGTTTTTCCCTCTCCCTCCTCTCAGAACCTCCAGTGGTCAATGCCTTCACATCAATGATATAAGTTCTTCCATTGCTAGAATCACAATAAGTCTATAGGAGAATACCAGTAAATCTACTCTAGTCCATTTTTCATTCCCCAGTCCTGAGGATTCTGGGATGGTGATGCCCACTCCACCTCTAATTGAGAGGGGGCTTCAATCCCATATGGTTGATGGATGGGACTCTCTTGCTCGAAATTGTAGACTCTCTTGGTTCCTTGGTATGGTGGTTGATCATCATCTCCTCCAAGTTAGTTGTCCTGGGTGAGTCCAATGAACTGGAGAGTAGGTGTTGCAACTCCGTTGAGATTCAGAGCCCAGCTGGCACATGGACCACCCAAAGATTTAAGTCTCTTGGACGTACACTTACCAACTCTAATACTAATTATAGTTCAAATAGAAGGGACAGTAGAGCCATGTGTAGGGAAAACACAACTGAGTCCAACTCTGTCACACTGGGGAGCATAAATTCCAAAGTAGGGCCCACTGGCAAGGCACCAAACTCCTGAGCTATCTGCCCTGACTATAATGTCTGGATGTCTCCAGAGCCCTCAGGAGTCCCACTATTTGGGGTAGTATCTACTTTGGCTGTCAGTGAGATCATGCTGAGACGTGCATAAGTGTAACCTCTGGAATGACCTCCTGACTCACTTTGAAGTCTCTTAGCCATATAAACTCATTTGTCTTTACCTTTTCCCCCTTTTGGTCAAGGTCTTTTTCCAGTTGCATTGCTACTTGGTGCTTGGTAGTATAAGTACTATTCAGGTAATAGTAATTTGGGTGAATGGTAGTAATCCCTTGAGGGATTCACCCAAATTTCTTACCTGCCTCCCCAACTCAATGTTTCTTCCTGCCTGAGATAATTCAATAACCTACTTAGAAATTCCTTCTGTCTGGAATCCTGATACCTCTAGTCCATCATATATACCAATTAATCTTCCTGAGATATAGAGGCTGGTTTTTTTTGTTTGTTTGTTTTCAAAATACTTCAGTGGCTTTCATATTTTCTCCTGGCATCCTAAGTCTTGGATATTTTGGTCTAGTCTATCTCATCTTATGTTTCACTACTCTTAATATGCCCTACAATCTTGCCTCACAGAATAATTATTATCACCTGAATAGTCCCTATACTTTCCTTCTTCATGTTTTGCTTATATGGATTCCTCTGTCTGGAATGAAGTCTCCATACCATCCCCTTTCCCTATAGATCTCTTCAAGACTTGCCCATCTCTTAAGGTTCACATCCAATGTCAATTTCTCAAAGAACAGGCTGAACACACAGCTTGGTTTGCCCAGGACAATACTCAATGTCCCTGCTGCTGGGTGTAATTGCTAATGGTATCACACTTCACTTTCAAAAGTGCTCCAGCTTGGACAATAAATTATATAATCATCATAAATATGACCCTCAAATCAAAAGAAATACTTTCAATTACTGACTCTAAAATACTTAAACTCTGGCACTATTGCATCATTTATCATGCACTATCTTATTTAATTGCCTATTACATATGTAAATTTTCAGTCACAAGACACCTGAAATCTTCAAAATAGCTTTTTGCTTCTAAGACAAGCTTAATAAATATTTATTCAAAATGAAAAACTTAATTAAAAATGAGCAGTTTTAAATATCCTACTTAATATAATTTCCATAGCAGCCAGTCAGTGCAGTCTAGTAAATTTTTTAAAAGGCTCTCCAACAGAGTGAAAATTGAGGAGTATTTGGAAAATTTAGGGTATCTGATAAGGTCAATGTTACTTAACATGTAATAGAATTAATTTCTCCTTCCTTTGTGGTCTCTTAGCATTCTTAATATTTCAATTAATAAGCATTTCAAATACAAAATCTTCTTTCCAACTTTACAAAAATCTCATTCAAGCCACCATGATCTCTTGCCTATACTGGTTAATCACCTCTCAACTGGTCTTTCTGCTTCCTACCTGACCCTGATAATGTCCTTGCTCCATAAAAAAGGTTCCTTTCAAACCTAAGGAGATCATTTTATCCTCTGCTCAGAATCCTTCCACACTCCCTATCCATCTCAAAATAATATTCTCCATCCTCACATACTTACAAACTACAAAATCTGGTCTCAGGATACTTCCTGACATCATTCCAATTGTCCACCATTTTTGTTTTTCATTTCCACTAGCACTGATCTCCTTGTTACTCCTCAAATTCACCAGGCATGTTTCTGCCTCTAAGTTGATACATAGTCTTCTCTGTCTGCAAGGAACTCTTCTCCCAGATATCAGCATGAGCTGTTCTTCCCTTCAATCAGATCTGTGCTCAAATGTCATCTTGCCAGAAAGGGCTTTTCTCACCATCCAATCTGAAAGAGAAACCATTCTCCTGCTCTTTCACTCTCTTTCCTATGGCACTGTTTAATTCATTCCCTTGTGCTTATGCTTAAGATATTTTTGTTTTTTGCTTATATCTGACTCCCTCCTTAGAATGTAAGATTTCTGAGAGCAGGGATTAGATCTGTTTTGTTCATCAATGTATCCCAAGTGTCAGTTTAAAATATGACATATGATTACATTACATTTGCATGAACTCTCTCTCTGGAATTGGTGTTCATTAATAGCATCATAAAATAGAGCTTTCATGACTGGTATGGTCTTTTAGTTGCAAAGAGGCCCTAGTCATGCATGAAGAAAAATCAACTAAATATCTACAAAATGCCAGACACTGCCCTAGTGACCAGAGGCTAAAATGATGATCTATCTTCAAAGAGATAAAATTTAATAGAGTAAATATAGCACAGGCTAGTAAAAGATAATGTGCTAAACAAAATGCAAAGTAGTCACAAAACTTGAAGAGCAAATTTCTAAGTAGAAGAATCAGAAATGGCTTTATGAACAAAATGGAATTGAAATGATCCTTGAAATAATTTACATGCTGCATCATGAACCTGTCATCCTGACCATAAAATATTGAGCAGAAACTTTCAGAAACATTCTTTTCCTTCAAAATATATTATCACATACAGATAATCAGTGGTGAGATATTAAACATATATTATCTTCTTGTTTTTGAAAGACTAAATAATGGAAATTATGGAGAATTTTTTCTTTGGTGAATTTCAGATAATGTGGATTCATTGCTATTTGTAATTGAATGTATGTTGTTATACATATTAAATCATGATGTCAGGTGACTATTGATATTACTCACAAAAATCACACTGAACTTTACATATTGCCAGTCATAAATAAGATTAGAGCCCCTATGGAGTAGATGATAGTTCCTACATTTATGCAATTCACAGAGATGTTACAGAAGATAAAGAATTTCCCAAGATTAAGAAATGATATCCCCCAGGAAGGAGACACTGATGAAAATCAGATCACCATCAATGGTTCTTAACTTTGGTGCCATGGAGTACTGTGGTAGTCTGGTATAGCCTGAGGTCAGCTTTTCAGACTAATGTGAATATTTGTAAGTGTATACAAATAATATGCAATAATAATAAATACATGGTTATTTATTTATGAAAGGTTATAAACAAAACCAAATGTATTTAAGTATTGCTTTGTCTGTGGATTACTTGGAGTTCCTGGAACCCAAGTTTAAGAACCCCTACAGGCATCTGGTCACTAGAAATCTCCAAGTATGGAACCTGTTAAACTGGTCAAGTCATGTGAACCTCAGTTTCTCATTTGTAAAATGAAAGTAGCAGTAGGTACTCATGGCAATTCCATGGCATGGATATAAAGATTAAGTAAAACAACACTGTACTCTGTATTCATTAAATGCCTGAAAGATGTTATTTATTAAGATTTTATATATTCCCCACTCCATTATTGGACTGTGGAAGAAAAATAAGCACCGCAGAGGGGACTTCCTCAGACATGCCAACAACAAGCCCTTCAGTTTCAGTTAGTGGCAAATGTCACTTTCTCTTTCAAGTACAGATCCTGTTACTGAGGTATTTTGTATTAAATCCTTTGCTTCACAAAGTCAGCTAGGGGTAGGTGTTTAATTTTTCATACTTCCAAAGGCTGGCTATTCTCAGAATGGACAAAATTTGTTTAGGAGAAAATTAGAGGAAAGAAAGAAAAAAGATTTCCTGAAAATCAGGGTTTAAAAAAGAGACATTTGGCAAGATATAAGCTCTGAATAATTCCATATAAAATGTAAAGTAGGTGTGAATGGAATAACTGTGAAACTTACATGGCTAATAATGAGCAGAAAGAAAGGGAAATAGTTCATTGGAACTCAAAAGTCAGCCTCCACTGACAGAGAAATTTCTTCATGTGGCATATAACTGTCATCCCAAGGCCTGCTTTGGTGCTCATTAGTTCTTTTAAAGAACAATACAAATTCTTCATAGGGAAACCCTTATCTGCAAAGAAATACCAGGGCTGTGTTAAGAGTGAATAACAGTTTATTTATTTTTAATGGGAAAAAAAGATTTTTCTGAGAAAGAAATGTTTGAATTCTTACTTCTAATGTGCAAACACAGTGGTGAGAATTGGGGAAGGACTCATTCTTAACCTTACCCCTGTGCTTGCATTTTTCTGGCCTATTTCCCACTCCCCTCACCCCCCCACACACACAACATTATAAATAATAGAGACAATTCTTCTGTCACCTAGGTAAAAAACAATTGATTATGATGATGATGATGATGATAATAATAATGGTGATGCAGTTGTCAACAGAAAGCTGGAGGAAAACATATATGAAGAAATAAAAATGTTTCCTCTATCAGAAAACAAACAAACAAACAAAAAACAGGGACCTGAACCTTCTGTCTTTGAGATGGTCATGGTTTCTGGCCATGCGCTTGCCCT
>JAQZBX010022952.1:0-31184 GCA_029593785.1 Cabassous unicinctus | reverse complement strand
CTGCTCGCCGCTGTTGAGGCGGCTTCTCCACACTTGCCCTGCAGTTCATTAGCACCATTTGGAGGGGGGCGCAGGGCTCCTAATGCAGGCAGAGCCTTCTTATTTTTCAGGGGTATGTGCAGCCTGCTTATTTCTCAACAGACGTACATGGGCCCTTTGACTGAAACCTTATACCAGTCATATAGACTTAGTGGCATGGGATTCCATTTATTTTTATTTCTTTTTGTCTATATCTGTAAGATATATTTAAATATTTATAATTATTTTATCCATATTTTAATTATTTTGATTCTTTCTCAATTCTTTACCATCTGCCTTTTTGCTTCATTCTTGAATTGTTTTTTTCTATAAAGAGCATGTTCCCGTACTTCAAATGGCCACAATTAAGTGGCTATTAGGGAAGGCTTCCAGAAATATGAAGCAAAGCTCTGGAAATTTATTATTGGCTTTTACCAGCTTGTGCCTGCTCAGAATTTTTTAGAAATCATAAAGTATATAACATTGAATTGTGCAATATAAAATCTATACTTTTTTCATCTAAGACATAATAATCTGCAAGATAAAGTAACTTCCTTAAATACACAGCTAAGGATCTCAGTTTGATAGAATAACTTTCTACAACTAGATAATTCTCAGATTATTCAGAATAAAATTCAAAATTAAGTGAAGCAATGTGCATTGACCATTTAATGCAAAGATGTTTGTTTAGTCTAGTAAGTGCTGATGTTGACTATCTATGGGACTTTATATGGCTAAAGACATGATATTGATTACTAAGAGAAACCAAAAGTAAATCAATGCAGTTATGGGAAATTTCTTCTGATGTATATATACTGAGATATATATATATATATGTATATATAATGAGATTTAAGCTTCTGTTTTGTATCTTGAAGTCAAATAGGTAATAATCTTTTGAAAGATTTATTGATCCTTCTAGGGAAGAGTAATTTTCCCCAGAAACTAACATATAATACCTAATGTTTTTTGTGGAGGGAACATCTGTTAATCATGATTTTTTTTTCTTAATTCAGGAATCTTTAAAGGAGCAAAAAGAGAACATTAACCAAGAAAAGAAACCCTAAGACATCAACGGATAAATGAGTAAGGAAACTGAAGAGAACAACACAAAAAAAGGAAATATGGCTGGAGAACTGGGGAGGAAAAAAATAATGGTTTAAAAGTTACTGGCAGAATTACGCAGGGGAAAGCTGCCTTTTGTTCAGCAGAACACTGGTGGGCCATTCTGAGTTGTGAAAAGAATGCCTAGGGCATGACCGAGTTGAAGTGAGAAGGTAGGGATGGGCTGAGGAAAGCTAAGAAGTTTTCTTGACCTTCCTTTTCTATCCCTGGTTTGAAGCATGTTTGAGGGAAATCAAAGAAAAGGAAGCAGCTACGTAAGGTAGGAAATGGCCTGAGCATTTCGCTGCTGCAGGAGATTGGAGCGAGAATTGACTAAGAGAAAAGTAAGTCCCCAGATCTCCAGGCATGTCAGAGGAGACCCTGGGTTTCCACCACCCAAGGGAACTGAAGCTATTTTAATTTAAATATAATGAAAAACAAGGTAAGGCTAGCGTGCTGGAGAACTTGCTGACTCCCCCGGCAGCTAATGTGAAGGTAACAAGTTAACAAATGAATGTAAGCAGCAGGCACATTTTAGCTACCAAATTAGAGGGGGAAAATGTTAATGAGGAGATTAAGTCCTGGCCATTGAGTACCTAAATTACTGAGGGCAGTGTAAATTGGATCGATCTTTTAGAAAAGAAATTTAGCTTTTATTTATCAATAGACAAACATGCCAATATATGTTGGCTAGTAATCCCACCGTGAGAATAGATCCTAAGAAAATAATCTAAACATGAAAATGACGTCATCATTGCTTACACAAGTTAAACACTGGAAAATGACATATTTCAAGAGAACTCTTTGATCACACTGATTTGTCTTCCTTTCTCCTAAAACCCCCACTGAAATTACCAAAGAAGCATTTTCTAATAAGAAACTCCCGCGACCAGCTTTGGAAAATTGGGGAAGTTACTACAGGCAAGGAAAAAATTAATCCTGAATACTTTCCAGACTGTATACTGCAAATCAAAAGATGGCTCTCATTTTAATAAGAGCAAAGGAGGGGACCACTGAGGAAATGAAGGGGCAGGAGTCCCCCACAGGGGTCCCTGAACGAACCCTGGAAAGCCTCGAAGGCGGCAAGTGAGCAGCTGGCACGAGGCCAGGCGTAAGTCCAGGGGTGCAGCGGTGACAGGGAAGACCTCAGAACGCTTCCGTTTTCCTTACAAACCCCTGGGCAGCCTCTTGCCCAAGCTTCAAGTGCCCCGGGTTGGGCATGGGTGCCTGATGACGGTGGTCGTGCTAATTAGAGAAACGGAAGGTAGAACCCAACTCACCGGGGCGCTGCAGCCCGCTCAGGGGAGCAGAGCAGCAGAGCACCCCTGCTGCCCAGCAGGGGTGTTTCCTGGCACCCCTCCTCTCCCCAGCCCTCGCCAAGCCCCAAGCACACGCCTGCCGGTCAGACCCAGCGCTCTGGAGCCCGGGATGCCTCAGCCCCGATGGTGCCTGCTGGAAGCAAACATCGCGTCTGGTGAATTATTCTTTTGTCACTTGCCTTCTTCAGGAACCTCATGGTGGTAAAATAAAACCATAGGAAACACCAATTTTCCTCTTGTTACTGAGCTGGAAGGTTTAACACAATCTCACAAACAAAACCCTCTTCAAATCCTGACACTGGACAATCACACATCAACCTAAGTTGAATGAAAGAAAAGCCGTAGATATTTAGCAATTTTCCATGAAAGGATACATCAAAATATTGCATTAAAGGATAACTTTTTCAAAAAGGTAAATCCTTACTGTCCTAAAAATATAAAATGAACATGCTGTCATTTTGCAGCAAGATGTAATAAAAGGGGCGGTGGGGAGGGGCAAGGAAGAATCCAGCTAACAGAGCATGAATGCTGCCCACACAGGCCTCGTCTGCGTCTTCACGGACTCTCTGAGAGATGACACATCCTTCCAGGTGTGCAAAATCTTCAAAGCCAAGGAAAGGCACACACCTCTATACAACCCAATGACTCTAGAAGAGACCAGGGGCTGGCAGACTTATTCTGTGAACTATTTCTTTAAATATTTTGGGGTCATAAAGTCTTAGCTGCAAGGATCAACTCTTCCCAGGGCCAATTTCATGGGTGGAGGACAGTGGAGTGACCCCAGGCCCCACGCTGCTTGGGGGATTTAATGCTCGGTGAATTTGTGTTTTACAGTTGGCAGGTCTTAGACATTTGAGCTCTGAGAAAAGGTCCATCTTGTTTCCATTTTAAGTTGTGTTTATCTCCAAGCCTTCAGTAAACTTCTGTTAAATGTTCCTGGGGTCTTCGCTGGACTCCTTGGCTTTAGAGCCAGGCCTGAGCCTGTGCCTGGACAGAGCAATGCAGCAGCAGCTGGGGCACCAGCCTGGACGTGGTGGGAAGGGCAGAGAGGAGCAGCCTCTGGAGGCATTGGTTGAAGGACGTCCTCCTCCCCTAACAGAGGGAAGCGTTGGGGCACAAGGAGGGCTCCCAGCCAGTCTCCGTCCCATCCTCTACCAAGTCCAGCTTGCCTTTCTCCATTTTCCACATGGTCCCCAGGTTCCTTTTCATGGATGACCTTGGTGCTGAACAGCAGCATCTTCAGAAAGCCCTTTGGAGAGGGTCCAAGTGAGGTCAATGGCCAAGGCTGAGAGCACCTTCCCTTACCGTCCACTCGTGCTTCTCATGCAGAGTTCAGAAAAGACTTCACCTACAACTCAGCAAAAGGAATCCCCCAGCTGACTTCTACTAGTTCTTTCCCCAAATCCTCACACCCTCTGACCTGTACCTATACTCAAGATCTGTAGCTGATCTTAATTAAGAGAGTCAAGGAAAGCCCGATTATGTCCTTTCAAACTGAATACCCACATCAGTGCTGCACCTGGGGGAAGGGCCTCCTTCCACGTCATTTAGGCCTCAGAGACCCATCCTGGGTGCCCTTTGCACTGCTGATTAGTGTTGCCATCCAAGACCTGCCACAATTCCCAGGGAATGGGAACTTCAAGGTTCAACTCAGACCACAGGCCAGGCCAGTGCTCCAGAGGTCGGCTGATGTCCTGGAGATGGGAGGGTCAAGTCCCTCTCAACCACACTCCCAGCCAAGGGCAGCTTCTCCTCAGTGCTTCCCAAGACTGTGGAACTCTTCTTGGTGAAAGCGAAATCCCACTTGAAGGAGGTCAGGAGGGAGGAAATGTTCACTGAGCCAGGCCTCCGCACAGACAAGACAACAGTGACACTGCAGGGCAGTGGGGAAGAGTGGCCATTCCAAAAAGTGGTGCTTGTTCAAATGAATTTCATAAGGGAGAATAAATGAATCTTAACCTCACATCACACTCAAAAATCAGTTTCAGATGGATTGCTCATGAAAATGTAAAAGATTTTAAGAAAACACAAGGGAATGTCTTCATGACCTTGTGGAAGGCAAAGATTTCTTAAATAGCACATAAAAAGTGTAGCCACTAAAGAAAAATCATAAATTATATTACCTTGAAATGAAGAATTCCTATTCATCAAAAGACATCATGGGGGTGGGGGTGGATAGGCCATGGAGAAGTAGAGGACAATTATAGCGTTTGGAGCTAGAAAGGAAACCTTGTTCTGAGGATATGAAGAATTCCTATAGATGATGAAAAGAGATGTGTTAGTTTCCTATCCACAAACTTAGTGACTTAAAACAATATGAATTTATTCACCTTACACTTCTGGAGACCAGAAGTTTGAAATCAGTTCCACTGGGTTAAGTCAAGTTGTTGACAGGCCTGCCGCGTTCCTTCTGGAGCTTCTAGGGGAGAATTCCAGTTCCTTGTTTCTCCAGCTTCTGAAGGTCTCCTGCATTCATTAGCCCCTGACCCCATCCTCCATCGTCAAAGCCAGCAATGAGCATCTTCTCCCCTCTAAGACCTTTGCATCCATCCTACCATCTTCTCTTTCTAACTTGACCCTCTTGCCTACTCTATAAGGACCCTTGTGATCACATTGGGCTCACCTGGATCACCTCCCCATCTCAAGATCCTTAACTTAAATCCCTTTTACCATGTAAGGTAGCAAATCCACAGGTTCTAGGATTAGGACATGGACACCTTTGGGGGTCTTTTGTTCCTGCCAAGGGAGAGATCGGCGGAGAGCTTTAGGAAAGGATATCCAAAGAGTTAATAAATATGTGAGCAGGTTATCGAGGAAGTGCAGATTGAAGGAGTCTCCAGGCCCTAAGACTGCCCAGCCCCCAAAATAGCTAAAATCAAACAGGCAAATGTCACTAGGTGGTCGCACAAATGTAGGAGTGTGGACTGG
The DNA here is from genome assembly GCA_029593785.1 of Cabassous unicinctus. Taxonomy (NCBI): domain Eukaryota; kingdom Metazoa; phylum Chordata; class Mammalia; order Cingulata; family Chlamyphoridae; genus Cabassous; species Cabassous unicinctus. The sequence goes on along the minus strand of JAQZBX010022952.1, from coordinate 25,815 downwards.
TACCTGCACTGTGGAGAAGCATTTTCAGTATCTACTAGAGTTGGATATGCACTTACTCTGTGGCTCAGCAATTTCACTCCCAGGTGACACCCAGCTAGAGTGCACACATGTGTTCACAAAAAGTCACATCTGCATAGTCCACTGTTCTCGGAGTCACCAGACTGGGGCAGCCCAGATGTTGATCTGTGATGAGTGGCGGGTGGATCATGAGCTAGTCGTACAATGGAAAGCAGCAAGAAGGCCTGAGGTTGAGCTCCATGCCTTGGCATGGATGCATTTTGCAGATGTGGTGTTGAGTGAGGGAGTCTGTGCTCAGGGAACTATGTGTGTGGCTCCATCTGTGTGGAGCATAAGAACACACAAAACTAATCTATAGTGTTGGAAGTCAGAAGCATGGCTGCCCTGGAGGGTGTTGGCAATGATAAGAGGCAGACGCAGGGAAAGCTGGGGGTCTGTAGGTTTCTGTTTCATTATGTGTGCAGGTCACACGGGTGTATTCACTATTTGAAAGTGTATTCAATCATGCACTTAAGATTTGCACACTCTTTTGTATGTTATACTTCAATAATGTTTACAAAGATAAAATAAAGTCAACTCTGGGGGAACTTTTCTTTCCTACTTTTCTGCTGCAACATACACCATCACGAGCCCTGTTCCATGACTGTAAAGCAGCTTTTATTAGAGTCAGGAGGAGTCAGAGAACTGTCTTCTGTTTTCCCAATCTCCAATCAATCAAAGGTCCTCTAGGACTCAGGACTCCAAATTATTGAATCTGACTTTCACTTAATAAATTAGTAACGGGAGAATACAAAGCTCTAAATGGTAAGTTAGACCTGAGATAATGGCTGGTCCAATCTAGGAAAACCTACAGCTGCGTTCTGTGTTTTCAGACTCCCGCATTTGCAAACAGATTCAACTCTATCCCAAAGGAGTGATCACGTGGTGAAGCACACACCTCAGGCAATCCAAATTATGGCACATGGGTTTCATCATTGGCCGATCTCTATAGTGCCAAGTAATCCAGATGTTTTCCCATACTTAGGATTAAACATAGTAATGTTTTCTACATACGTAATCATAATGGTTTCCATTTCGAACAAAAAAAATCATGGACCAGCCCCTGCAAAGTGGCTGGAGCATATCGTAACCAGAAAAGCATATCTTAACCAGAAAGTTAATGTTGTAACTAACATTAAAGTTACAAAATCCCTCTGGGGCAACAAAATCTATCTTGGCCCCCTTTTCTGGACTTATTTTTACTTCCAGAATCTTTTCTACCAAGCTACAGGTGAGGTCACCTTAGCAAGTCTTCAGGGTTCTTTAGAGAGTATGTTCTCACCATGGAGGAGTACTGTGGTTTCTTATGAGCATTGTATTCCCTGTCATTGCCACTGAACTTACTGACCCTCTGAGTTCAGCATCCACACCTCAGGCAAGTGCACAGGCTTTTGAGCTGGAGAAATCACGCCCAAGTGCCAGCATGCTGACTCTTCTCTCTTAATTCTGCACTGAGTTCTTTATTCATTCATAGCATCAATCACTCAGTCCCTTCACAAATATTTTGTGAGCACCTACTATAGAACAACACATTCTAGACACTGGGGATAAATTGAAGAAAACAGTCACATGCCCTGGCCTTGTGGCGTTGGTGTTCTAGTGACAGGAGACAGATAATCGAATCAAGATAGAACATGACTGCAGGTGGAGATGACAGCTCTGGAGAGAAATAGAGGAGAGGGAGGAAGGAAGATGGGTGGAGGATGCTATTTTGGGTGGCCTGGTCAGGAGGGCCTCTCTGAGCACGCAGCTGAGTGAAAAGAGCTTGAGTGCCGTCCATCTGGGGCATGAGCTTTCCAAGTAGCAGGGACAGCCTCTGGAAAACTCTGAGGCAGAACAGGTATGGCGTGCCCACATTTGCCATCTGGTGCCCAGCTGGGAGGCCACCTGCATTGGTTCCAAGTTTTAGCCCCCTCCACCCTCTGAAATTAGGTCTAGTCACATACCCGTTATCCTCTTCTTGGCAATTTGCTCTCGAAATTGGATTTCTTTCTTCTGAACAGTAAGTACCATTTCCAGACAGGCCATCTGAGGACTGTTTGGGAAGTCAGCAAAGATTCCTTCATGGGTTACTACTGAGCCTTCCCCGGGATGGCAGGTCTTTAACCCTCAGCATTGGGGGATGGTAATAATGCAAAGCACCTTCTGGATTGTTGCATTAGGCAGCCCATGTCATTGCCCACAGAGAGCCAGGAAAGTGGAAGTGATGGGCATGGACCCCAGGCCTGAGAGCGAATGCTGGCTCTGTCGACCTCAAGCAACCTACCCTCTCTGTGCCTCAGTTTCCTCATCTCCAAAATGGGGATGATAATAGTAACCACTCATACAGTTGTGGTGAGGGTTACTTTAGTTCATGTAAATGCTAAAACCATGGCTGGCCCATAAGAAGAGCTATGTGAATGTTGGTTTTCATTACTGTTATCATTCCCATCTGATCCATCGTCCACACCACTACCAGATGTAGCTTTCTTTAATAACAATTTTGTAATTATGAAAGTAATGCCAGCTCATTGTAAAAAATGGAAAATATAGAAAAGTACAATAGATGAAAATAAAAGTAGTTTATAATTCCACTACCCAGTAGGATTAAGCTTTCAAGTATTTCTTCTATGTACTTTTAAAAAACAGGATCATTTTACAATATATTTAACTTGATTTTTCCATTTTACATGTACTGTGGGCATTTTCCATATCCTTAAACAGTCTTTTTAACATAATTTTTAATAGTTATGTAATATTCCTTCCACAGTTTCCTAATAGTACTTACCTCATGGGATTGTGGTGAGAATTAATGACATATGTAAAAAGTAGTTAGAACAGCATCTTTTTAATATAGGAGGAGCTCAAAAACATTAGATAATAATAATACCACATTTGGGGGATTTAATACATTGTCAATTAGAACAAAACATTTTTCTATCTGGGAAGGAAACCGAAAATAGCCCTCATCACTTCACATTTATTTATACATGTGGTTTTGTTTTTATGCCAGAGACCAGGGAGAAGTTTAGCCTGAGTAAGGATTGAGGGGAGGGAGAAGATGGGAGGAGGAAGGGTGGTGGGGTGTCTTCCTGTGCAGCCCCACAAACCGACTTTGAGCCTCTGAAATTGGAGTAAGAAACCCAGAGGCTGGCAGAAACATTTCCAATAGCCATGTCTTGAGGTCCGTGGCGGTGTGAAGCCAGAAGCTGATTGTGTTGTTTCCACAGGACACCATAGGAGGCTCTGGACACAGGACAGTTACTCTGAAACTGTGGCGCATTGTTGTGGGGACTTGTATTCTCCAGCCTCTGTGTGGAGCCCGGCTTGGCATGGGCTCGCTGATGACTGCTGGCATTCAAAGCTTCAGAAGAGGCAGCATCCCTAGCACACTGGTGTTTTCACAAAGACTTTTCTGCTGGGCTCTGGTGAGGCTCCCAGGAGGCTTGTTGGGTAATAGAAGTTTAAAAGTTTGGGAGCCAGAGGAAAAAAGAGCAAGGATGTGTGTTTCTTCTGGAACCAATGTGGGCCACTCAAGGAAGAAAACCAATCTGGAGCCATTTGAAATAATGCCTGGGAGGAAGTCAGGACCACCTGATTCCTAGAGCTGGGGCAGGAAACCTAAGTGACCAGCCAGAAGAGATGGCACCGCAATGTAGGAAGTGTGGCCAAGGGTTGCCAGTGGGGGGTCAGAAAACCACACAGATGCACCCTAAGAAGCAGCTTTGCTCATTCCCCCCCATTCTCAGAGAGAATCAGCTTTACACATCTGCTGTGGCAGAGAAAGCCAAAGCCAGGTTAAATTGGTATGAATCAAGGAAGACCCTTCCTGCTCCTTACCTTTCTTCATGACCTCCACTTAGACCCTGGAACGGGTTGGAGAGCACACCATGGACTAACAAACTCTGGAGAGTGGAGGAGACATCATAGACAATGACACAGAGAAGCTGACAATACTCAGATATCAAATACACACAGATACCTGGACATAGCAGTATATGCCTTCTCTCTTTGCTGCCCATCATGTTTTAGATTTTGGGAAAAGGTTTGAGCCTTTGAAGAACTACTTTGAAAGTCAATCTTAATATCCTACAATGTTCTTGAACTTTATTTGTAAATAAGACCTCTAAATTTCAGCTGCATTTTTTTTTCTCAAAATAGATTGAAAATCATCACAGTATGAAACAAATGGAGTGTCAAAAATTTAACATTTTCAAGATTTTAGTGAACTGTATTTATTGGAAACAATACATTTTCTGGTCTTTTCCCTATTAAATCAAAAAGGAAATGAACAAACTAGAAATTTCAACCATGCATAAGATTTAATATTGAAAATTTACAACTGAACTTTGGAATACCTGGGCTTGCAGGAAGAATCTTTTGGTGGAGCTCATTTTTGCTTAATTGGATAAATGTATATATCATATCAGATTTAAGCAAATTGAGAAGGAATACAATTCTTCAGCCAATAAATTTGATGAAACATTAATAAGAATTATAGAGACAACTCATTTGATGAGTTTGGGCTCATAAAAAATAATAAAGAAAGATACTCTCAATGGAGGCCAAATGATAATACTTATGAGAATATTTGGGCTGAAATGCTTACACATTTCAGTATTTTTAAAAGTTAGAATTGAATTGATCCTTCATTTAGCAAAATTTGCTCTGAGCTTGCCACTTATGTTTTATCTTTTTTTCCCCTAGATGGTTGCAAACAAATCTGCCATTTCCCAATCTTGAAACTGAGTTTGGGGATTCTGCTTTCTAATGAGCTGTTTGACATCTCAGAAAGAGGTACAAAGATCTGGCCTAACCTTATTTTCAGCAGTGTCTGCTCTTGCTTCTCAGCCTGCTCAGTTACCATCTCCTGGCTCTAAACCCAGTCAAGACTCTACAGGCTCAAGCTGATGGGATGTATTATAGGCTGGACTAACATGAGCAGGCCCAGAGAGCGTCCCTGAAAGCAACACGTGGTGTCCTCATCCTACTGGGAGATCTCTGCCTTCTGAGCACTGCCCAGACTAGACCACTGCTATGAAGACCTAATATTCTCCCCGAGAATATTGCACTGCACCTGCATGTGGTGGTGTTGTTGAATAGTTTGTGTTTTCATTTGGGAGAGAAACCAAATGCCGCCTCCTTTCCTCACATGTAGACAACTCTTCCCTTTGAAGGACTTCCATGGTTTGCGTCTTTAAACTTTTCTTGTTCCCTGTAAAAGTTTCTGGGGGTGGGGGGTGGATCCTGGCTTATCATGGGGAGCTATGATTTAGAGAAGGATCCTCCACCTCCGCCTCCCTTGCCGGGCTGAAGGCCCCCTGAGGACGCTCTTCTCCCGGCCCTCCTGCCTTCCTGTGGGCCTACAAGTCCTATAAGTCAGTATTTTAGAAGATCCAGTAATCTGGGTTAGAGCCCAACCTGATGTAGGGGGGCCCGCCTGAACTGAAGTCACATCTTGAAAAGATCCTATTTACAGTGGGTCCACACCCACCGAATGCAGAGCAAGACCAAGAACACGTCCAAACTGGGGTGCACAGTTCAATCCGCATCGATGGCCAAGACCTTGATATCCTCAGGGCATCAAGTGCCTTGTCTCTAATAATTCCTTTATGCTTATTTCACACTGTAATATTAAAGATCGTATCTGATCTCAGGTTTGTATAAAGGTTGGAGAGTTTTCCCTAATCTTGGGAACTTTGTTCTTACCAGAACTAAAGGAGACAAGGCCTTTAAACCATGTGTCTATCAGTGCTGTTGGTATTGGGTGATATTCCAGAATACTGGCTTGGAATCCCTGCGTCCATACTGAGTATAAATAGATAAATTAGTGAGGAGAAATAAAAGTTCCTGTTTACTGTAGAATGCCCATTGCCAGCTGGTAAATATGTAGGGGTACTGAATTTGGAAAAATCTGCATTTTGCAACCATCATAGTAAAGACTAAATTAGGTAACAAACATGAATGGATGCTAAACAGAGACTTTTTCTTTTATGAGGAGTAGCATACTTGAATGATCTTAAAGTATCTCCCCACAGACTGCTTATTAGTTGTAAAGAGGAAAATAAAGAGACAGTGGCAAAAGAAAAAAGAAAAAAGAAATCACTTTGACGGACCGGGTGATCAAATTAACATCACTAATGACAGGCCAATAGAGATCGTGTGCCTCTACACGTGCTATTCCGAGAACAGTCTTCTGGCCTGGAATGCAGAACCTGAATCTGGTCATAAGGAAATGGCACCCAAATCCGAAATGAGAACCGTTGTACTTGTTAACAGCAGGTGGTAGAGAATGTAGTCTTCAAAAATACCAGTGTCTTAAAAGACAAAGAAAGGCTGTAGAAATGTTTCAGATTAAAGGAAGTTCAAGAAACATGACAACTAAATGCAAAATTTGACCCTAAGCTGGATCTTGTACTGGGACAAAAATGCTAAAAAAGAACATGATTTGATCATTTGACATAACTGAACTATTGGCAATAGATTAAAGTCTTCTATTAATGTTAAATCTACCAAATTTAAAGTATTCTGTAATTATGTAAGAAAAATATTCCTATTCTTAGGAGATACACATTGAAGTATATTTAAAGACATGCCATGATGTATGTAATTAACTTTCTCATGACTCAGAATAAAAATGTGTATGAGATAGATAGAGATAGATAGATAGATAGATAGATAGATTAGTGAGCTAGTGTATTAGGATTCTCAATATAAACAGAACAACAGGATACTATATATGAAGAGATGTATTACATAATATATAATATATATAACATATATATATTAAGGGATTTATCCTAAGGATTTGGCTTACATGACCATGGGGGCTGTAAGAATTGGAATTTGGCAAGTCCACATTCTGTATAGCAGGCTGCAAGCTGGAAATTCTGATAAAGATGATGCTTAAGTTGATTCCAAATTCCCCAGGGGAAGCTGGTTGGCTGGAGTTGAGGCAGAAATACTTTTTTCTAATTCCTGAAATCCTCTGTTCTGGCTTTTAAGGTCTCCAGCAGATTGGATAAGAAGACTCCCCACATTGCTGAGAGCAATCTTCTTTGCTGATTTTATATGCAATCAATGATAATGGATGCTAATCCATCTAAAAATACTCTCACAGTAACAATAGGCCTGTGCTTGCTTGATCAAACAACTGGACACCATAAGTTAGACCAGTTGACATATGAATTTAATCATCATGATAGATAAGTAAATGAATGATAGAGCTCGAGATGATAGATAGATAGATAGATAGATAGATAGATAGATAGATAGATGATTACATAGATGCACAGATAGAACAAAAGGCAAAGCAAATAAGGTAAAAATAGGGTAAATGTTAACAAAGGGTAAATCTGGTTAAAGAGTATATGGGTATTCTTTGTATTAGTATAATGCTTGCACTTTTATGTTCAAAATTACTTAGACATAAGTTTAAAAAATTTTTAACCTGCAAGGGTTCTTTCATACAGCCTGAGAAATAAGACAAAAGGATTAATTGAGAACAACTCAACTACATTACAGAAGCAGTATTTCGCAAGCTCAGTTAGCTCTGGTCCAAATTTGACCTGAGTATTGAAATGTAACCTTCTCCTCCAATGCAAATTCTGCCCAATGCAGGCTCCTGCTTCTTCAGAAATGTCTCCCCTGTGCCCATTACCTCTCCTCCGTTCCAGCTAGTATGGCATGTGGAGAAAGAGACTCGCTTCAAGGGTGCCTAAGGAGCCCTTTCCCACTCTCTGGAAGTCACGGGGTCTTTAGTTATGTTATGTGCCCTGACAGACCTGGTCCACCCACACTCCCAATGAACTACCACCCAGATCTGGCTGTTGAACCATTTTATGCCCACCTCCTTGTGAGCTACACAGGAAGTAGATAACTCAAAAACTGGCCCTCCAAATCCTCCCGGTTCTGCTTTTCCTACATCAGTAATGAGCTTCAGGAACCATCCACTCTTACCTGCAGCTCAGGCCCAGATGTCGCTCTCACCCTTTTTTGCATTGGCATCCTCAGGGAATCCACCCCACCGTGGAGCATAAACACATCATCTCCACTTAAGGTATCACCTTCTGTGAAGTCACCAAAAAGGAACAATATTCTAAGATAATATTTGTGACAAAGCAGTTAAGTATCTTTTAGTTAGGGCATATCTGTTCTTGATTTATGTAATATGGTTATGCTTAGAGTCAAGATGTTATTTTCTTAGGATGTCTCTCTCTTTAGAAGTAAGAAATAAAAATGACTGAATGTCCTTAGTATTTAAAGTAAATCTTTCAGGGGCAAGTACTATTGGTAAAAGAAGCAAAGCAAGAGTTTTTCTTGCTTCAATACTTCTATCTTAAAATCCTTTTTGAAACTTTTGTACTAGTGATATTTAGTTCATCAAGTAATTATAAGGAAAAGAGGGAAATTTTTTTCTATCAAGGCTTGTACTCTTAAAGAGAGAAACCAAGCGAGGTTTTTCACCAAGGTTAAAAACTAGCTTCTACTCTTTCTTTTCAGAGAAGTATAAAACGTTGACTTTATCAACTTACGCATGGACCTCATGAGTCTCAAGGTTCCTTCCAGCAAAGAATTTTTTTAATTCTTTGATTAAGCTTAAATTATTTAAGTCTGAATCTATTTGAGTTTCATGTTACATTCATTTAAATGGGGGAAACATGGAAGGAGGAAAAAAATGAAAGAAAAGAAAAAAGAAAGGCAATGTGAGATGGAAAGAAACAGACAGGGTAAAGAGAAAGACTGAAGAAAAAAATCATCCTTTCACTCCATCAACAAATACTTAGTGAGAGTCTCCTCTATCCTGGCACAGTGCTAAAAAAGAGCAAGGGGAGGGAGAGAGAAGAGTGAAAAGAAGGGGAGATCTGGGCCCACTCATTTCTGAACTACAGGAAAGCAGAGAGTAACTGCTAGTCACGAGGCTGCGGCACCCACTGGAGATTTAATAGCTGGAAGCTGTCAGCCTGCTACAATTGGTTGTGCTGAAGCTCTGCAGTCCACAGTTCTCCACGGCACATCATTAAACCTTCACAGGCTCTTCCGCATGGAATAATCCCAGCAGTAAACCCCCCTGGGGACTGCTGAAGCTCTAGCCAGGCCCACACTCACATGGGGTGTATTTGCCAAAAGTAAAATGAAATAGAGCCGAGGGCCAGATTTGGCTCATGGGTTGGATATTTGCCAAATCCAAAGTAATCCACTGTTTTTCCAACCAATATTCTGCAGCATGAGTCATCTCCTGAGTTCACAGTCTTGTGTAATGAAAAAATGAACATAATCAGAGCTTACTTTCCAAGGGGATGTCAATCTATTTATATTCCTAAAGATTTATTCAATGAAAATTAGATATAGATAAAATATATAATTGGTGTCTGTTAATTTCTGCAAAGACTCAATTTACTGAATATAGTGGTTAAATAGTTTTTAAATTAAAGGACTAGTTCAATATATGCTAACAAAGACATACTTTTCAAACTTTCAGATTCAGTCAGTAGTTGTTTTAGCAAGTGAGGTTTTCTGATTTATTCAACAGCCAGTACATTCTGATTTGCTGACTCTATAGTGCTCTCTCAATTTCCCTTCAAACCCAGATCATTAGATTCTCTCTCTCCCTCTCTCTTTCTAGTTTTCTGATAGCAGTTGCTTCCAGAAAAGTCCAGAAAACATGTCTGAGAAAGCAAAGCAAAGAAAAATGAACTACACTTGATTTAAAATAGTTTTTAAAGCTAAAATTCTCTAATTGTGTTCAGTAAACTCTTATTATTTATCATTTAGACTGTTATACTAAAATGAAAAGAACATTTTAATTGTAGATTTCTTCAGATTTTCTTAGATCCTATTCACATTGTGGAATAATTTTACTGGAACATCAAAGTCTTTCTTTACATAAATTATTTTAAAGGTTTTGCTTCATCAGGAGACATGGTTTTTCTTACATCTTAAGATCAAAATGTTTTCTAGAGAAAAGCATTTTTTTTTATTTTATAAGGAAAATCAATGGTCAAATAAGACTCATTGGAAAGAAATTCGTTTTACAGACACACTTGTCAGGAGTGCAACTATTTCAAGATTCTGTTATACAATCAGAATTTTGAGCTTTGGAAATAATTTTGGACAAGATAATCGCCACTGAAATTGCGTAATGGAGGACCCGGCCATTGACCGCTGATTTCCATCTGGCCAACTTCTCTTTAAAATACTCATGAAAACAAGAATGGGGTGCAAAGTTACCACAGCACTGGAAGCTGGAAGTAACAGTCCATATCTGAAAGGAAATAATAAAAAAACACAGCATAAATCAATGAAATAGAACAATGGTTGGCAAACTACAACTCTGAGGCCAGCCTCCTGTTTTAACAAATAAAGTTTTATTGGAACACAGTCATGCCCATTCATTTACATATTGTTTATGGCCTCCTTCCTGCTACAAAGGCAGAGTTGAGTAGTTGCAACAGAAAGCATAGAGCCCTTAAGCCTAACATATTTACAGTCTTGACCATTAAGAAAAAGGTTGCTAACCGTGAAATAGAACACAGAAAATCCATGAAATCAAAAGTTCATTCTTTGAACAAGATGAACAATATTGACAAACCTCTTGTTAGACTGTTCAAGTAAAAAAGATTACCAATATCAGGAATGACAAAGGTTAAATAACTACAGATTCTATAGATATTAAAAAAGATTGTAAGAGAATATTATGAACAACTTCATGCCAAGAAATTAGACAAATTCTTGAAATGGACAAATGTGAACAAAGTTCACTTAAAAAGAAATAGATGGGCACACGGCGTTGGTGTGTGGGTTTTTCCTCCTCTGAGCTGACAGCTGCACAGGCCCACAGGTGTGTCACAGTGTTGGGTGTGCGGACACTTCTGGAAAGCGGGCCTGAGGAAATGGGGCGAGACTGCAGCCAGGGCAGTGTTGGGGCTGCTGGGCCCTTTCCTGGAGAGGGAGTGGGGTGGCACCGGGGTTTGGCCCTCAGAACCACCAGGCTCCTGGCCTGGGTTCCCGGGCAGAAGGCTGCACCGCCCACATATACACTCCCCCAGTTTGTCCGTCCGCTTCCTGCCTCGTCTCCCGGTCCCACCGCCTGCTTCATCTGCCTCGCTTAGGGCTCCTGCCTCTCCTTACTAATAATGAGGAAACCTGGCCCCCCAGCCAAAGGACACCACCCCCCAAAAAATTAGCCTTCCGGTGTGGGGCCAGCCAGCCTCCCAGGGTCATTGCACCATGATCAGATCAGTTTAGTTTTTTGGGGCTTTTTTTTGTTTTGTATTTGTTTTTGTTTTTAAACAATCATTAGTGAGATTTCTTTCTTTAGCCACCAGTGTTGGCCTCAAAGCAGAGGGCTGCAGCCCTTAGTGTTTGTAAAATAAGTAAGACTAGGGTGTGGTGGTGTGTTGGGGTTTTTTTTTTTCCCCCCTTTTCTCCGCATCTTTGAGATTTTCCTTTTGTAAAACAAAAATTAAATAGTTTTTTAAAACTGAAATCTGATGAAATAGAAGCTGGAACCCTCCTTTTGGAATATTTAGCCTAAGAACCTCATGGGACTATGAATTCACCCATAATTTTCATTTGCCATCAGGCCGGAGCTTTTAAAGAAAAAATGTTCTTTAACCAGGATTGTAACAAAAGTGTAAATATGATTTCAGAGTTGGAAGTTGATGGTGCAAATATGTATACAACGTACTGTATTTTTACAATGATCGCCGCGTGACTATCCCACCCCCTTTTTGTACTCTGTAACTGTCTTCCACAGACGTCACCTGCCCTCTCTCCTGTGGTCTCTTAATCTCATAATTGTATTCCTGCCATTAAAGGATGCAGTTATTTAAAATAAAAAAAAAAAGAAATAGATAACCTGAATTGCCACATTGTATTTCTGAAAGCACTTTGAACACATAAAACTTTTTTTTTTTTTAAAGAAAAGTTAATTGAAAGTCTTCCCATAAAGGAAACAACAGGCACAGGTGTCTTCATTGGTGAATTCTACCAAATATTTAAAGAGGAATTAATGTGAATTCCACACAAACTTTCCAGAAAATTGAAAAGGAGGGAATACTTCTCAACTAAGTCTATTGGACCAGCGTTACCTGGATACCAAAACCAGACAACAACATTGAAAGTAAACAAAACTAGAGATGAATATCCCTCATGACTATAGTTATAAGAATTCTAAACAAAATTTCAGCAACTCAAATCCAACAATATGGTAAAAGAATAACACAGTATGAGCAAGTGGGGATTATCTTACAAATGCAAAATTGGTTTAATATCTGAAAACCAATCAACATAGTTAATTCATCTTACAACAGAATAAAAAATAAAAACATATGATCATTTGAGGAGATGCATAAAAAGCATGTGACGAAATCCAGTATCTATTCCTAATAAAACTCTTAGCAAACTAGGGATAGACGGCAACTTCCTCAACATGATAAAGGCCATCTACAGTTTTCATCATATTTGATGGCGGACTGAATGCAACCCCTAAGAGCAGGAACAAGGCAAAGATGTCCCCCTCTCATCACTTCTATTCAGCGTTGTACTGAAAGGCCTTGCATGTGCATGAAGGCAAGAAAATATACAAGGAAGTAGTGAAAAAAATGGTTTTCTTTTTGATAGATGGCATGATAATCTATGTAGGAAGTCCTAAGGAGACATGCTACCTAAGGAGACATGCTACCAGAAATAGCAATTGTGCTTATCAGAGTCTCTGTATATGAGATCAATGTGTGAACAATTGCATTTCCACACACCAGCAACCAAAAACTGGAAATTAGATTTTATAAAAAATATCATTTACTATAGTATCTAAAAGGATGAAGTCCTTAGGCAAACCAAACCTGCAAAATCTGCACATTACAAACTATAAAACATTGCTGAGAAAGATTAAAGAACACCTAAATAAATGGGCACTGATATTTTGTTCATGAATCAGAATACTCAATATTGTTAAGAAGTAAATTCACCCCAAAATTATCTATAAATTCTGCACAATTCCAATTACTATACCAGTGGGGCATTTTTGTAGAAGTTGACAAGCTCATCCTAAAATTTACTCCGGAATACAAACCACCTATAACAGCAAAAACAATTTGAAGAACAAGATTGGAGTACTTGTACTACTTGATTTCAAGACTTAGTATAAAGCTACAGTAATCAAGACAGTGTCATATTAGCATAAGGATAGACATATAAATCAGCGGAACAGAATAGAGTCCAGAAATACACCCACATATACATGATCAATTATTTCTTTGCAGAGCTGCCAGAGAAATTCAATAGAAAAAGGATAGTATTTTCAACAAATGTTGCTGGAAAACTTGGATAGCCATACGCAAGAAAAAGGGCCTATAAGCAACAATAACTCAAAATATGTCATACTCTTCGATATTTTTTTAAAGATTTATTTTATTTATGTATCCTCCCCCTCCACCCCATTGTTTTAGGCTCGCTCTCTGTTCTCTGTGTCCATTTGCTGTGTGCTCTCTGTGTCTGCTTGTCTTCTCTTCTCGTCTTCTCTTTAGGAGGCACCAGGAACCGATCCTGGGGCCTCCGATGTGGGAGAGAGGCACCCAATTGCTTGAGCCACTCAGCTCCCTGGTTTGTTGTGTCTTTCGTGTCCCTCTTCTTTGACTCTTTTTGTTGCGTCAGCTCTCCGCGCAGACCAGCTCTCCGCATGGGCCAGCATGCCGTGCAGGCCAGCTTGCCTTCACCAGGAAGCCCTGGGAAAGGAACCCGGGACCTCCCATGTGGTAGACGGGAGCCAAATCGCTTGAGCCACATCCGCTTCCCCATACCCTTCAATTTAAGAGCTAAAACTCATGTAAATATACACTTAAAATTGGTGAACTTCATGGTGTATAAGTTATACCCCAATAAAGTTCTTCACATGTGTGTACACAAATCTGCATGTAGGTAACCATACTTGCACACAACACATCTTTGTTCATATTGAGAATATTAAAAGAATGAAATAAAAGTCTTTTTTTCTTTGAAACACAGTATTTTACAAATACTCAGTTCAAAGCTTGACCTCATCTAGGCTCCAGAAGTCTGTCCTGGGAAAGTCTTATAATCAGAACTCTCCATTTGTAAGAGACACAGAATTACATAGGATGCGTCAGTTTTCTATGTGCAGCAGTTAAAGCCACTAGGGGTTTCACATGTCGTCACGTAGTGCCTACATTTGACAAAAGCTGTCATGATTGTAATACCAAACATAATAGAATCATCTCAAAAGTTCCAGAATTGTACAGGAAAAAAACCTCAGCCGAACAAAATTTAGGTAAAAATTGAACAACATAAAAAGAAGGAAGTGACAGAAGAAATTTGCTGTAGAAATATCAGACTGGTCCGTCAAAAAATATGCCTTGAGTGCCCAGTCCGTGCACACGTCACGGCAATCTGTGAGGAAGTGCCTTCCTCAGACCCAGCAGCCAAGGCGTTCCTGGGGAGACTGGTTCATTTCTGAGCTGCGGCTTGCGGTTCCTTTAACAACGTCTGAAGATGAGCCTGCCTGATGTGGTTACTGATTCGGTTCGAGGACTGACTGATGGAAAAACAATATTGCTAGATGGGAAGTGAAGGAAAACTGTAACTATTATGGAGCGTGTTCTCGGGACAGAGGCCTTTTCAAATCTCTGATCTTTCTTAAGCAGAAAAGAAAAAATACGTACATATTAGTTTTGGAATTCCCCATTTTTCTCCCATGGGTTTACTCAAACTATGGTTACTCCACTTGAAAACATCTCATTTGTTTCTGGTCTTTATTCTGTATTTTGCTTTTCCAATAAAGTTTTATTTTTGTTTAATAAATGTTTATCAGAATGTGTGCATAATTTATGTTGTTTTTTGCAACTCTGTTCTACCAGGCATTGTGAAGAAACATCCAAGAGAAATGTTTAACACACAGACCCTTGAGTCAAAAGGAATTTCTGAAAAGACAGGCATTTGACCTCACAGGCTTCTCTTAGGGGCAGAGCTATATTAGGGTGATTAATAAAAGACTTTCAGCCATGAAAACACTTTCTGTGTGGAAAGTAGAAAAGGAGTTGGAAAGGGGCCCAACGTGAAATTTCCTCTGCCCTGGAGCACAGGCACTGGCCGTAAGAGACAGCTGCACCCCTGGAGGACCTGTCCGCGGCCCTGCGGGGCTTGGGGCGCCAGCACGCTCCCGAGGCAGCAGCCCAGGTGGCCATGGGCCCTCCGCAGGCAGCCCACCCGCTCGCTTTCTGCTAAACGAAAGAAGGCCGCCGGGAAGACGTGCGAGCCGGTCCTTGGCCGCTGCTCGAGGCCCGGGCACCTTCAGGGTCCCCGGTGCCCTCCGGGTTCACCCCTCCATCCCAATACCACTCCCAGGCCTGGCCTCGGGGACCCCCAAGCACCCGCAGCCGCCACCTGGGCCAACACTTTCAGAGGCGGTGCCTCTCGGGGCAAGCCTGCCACCCCCATCACACCCTCATTGTTTTGCACTCGCTGTCTGCTATCTGTGTGTTCTTCTGTGTCTGCTTGTCTTCTCTTTAGGCGACACTGGGAACCGTTCCTGGGACCTTCCGGAGTGGGAGAGAGGTGCTCAATCTCTTGCACCACCTCAGCTCCCTGGTCTGCTGCGTCTCTTATTGTCTCTCCTCTGTGTCTCTTTTTGTTGCGTCATCTTGCTGCACCACCTCTCTGCATGGGCCAGCACTCCACACGGGTCAGCACTCCACACGGGCCAGCACTTCACTCAGGTCAGCACTCCGCGTGGGCCAGCACTCCACATGGGCCAGCACTCCACATGGGCCAGCACTCCGCTTGGGCCAGCTCGCCGCACAAGCCAGCTTGCCTTTCACCAGGAGCCCCCAGGAATCAAACCCTGGATCTCCCATATAGTACATGGGAGTCCAATCGCTTGAGCCACATCTGTTTCCCCAGCCGATTATTTTTAATTGTTATCCATTGCATATGTTCACTTGATGAACACTGTCATTGGTTGCTCTGCAACTTAGCTTCTTTCTCAAATCCTGCGTTAGTTGGCCCATATCTGTGATGATGTATCCCCTTGCTCACCACTCTCCTATTATATATATAGGTTAAATATGGTTAAAATGAGCATCATGGATAGCTTTGGAGACACAAAACTGGGCAGGAAAGTCTCCAGCCTACAGAAGCACATGGAAAGGGACGTAGGTGCCGATCCCTGGTAACCAGCTGTCTGCACGCATGTATTTGCGCCAGCTGGGGAAGTTATTTCTTTCTCAGGTATATCAGTCCCTACCCCAGCTGCCTTCCTGAGTCTCTTAAGTTCCCTTCCTCCTCACTGGAGCTCTGGGAATCCCCTAAAACAAAGGCCTAGAGAAGTCACCCTTACGTGGATCTGTCTCTGGGGCAGGTCTGTGATTTAATAGAGAAATTCAGCCTTTCCCTGGCCTTGTGCTTGGAAGAGTCTAGCTATTTGGCCTCATCAGCTTGACTCTGAAGTTAGCTGCTAAATCATATCCCATGAAAGCACACTCGTGTTTCAACATTTTCACAGTTACTGTTTACCCTCTTTCATTCTTAGCTTTGTATGCCTTAAGATTCTGTTTTGAAATCCAATAGCATTGTACCATCAGGATCTGGATAAAGTTAAGGAAATGCCCCACCATGCAACTAAGTAATGAGTACTGTCAGTAAATAAACTCCCTTGAATTACCCAGAATTGTACTGAATCATGCTGTATAGTAAATAGAACATTTGGGTGAGCTTTTTATGTTTGATTGCAAAAAGCATGGGTGCTACCCCCAGAGGCTGAAATGATCCAGGCAAGGGTCAATAAAACACACCTGTGCAAATTTAAGGTCACTATCCAGTGACCAAGCCGCTTGTATCACTCTCATCTCAACTTTGCCCTCTGTGGAGCCTCCTTACACAATTATGTCTGTAAAGAGGGAGTAACTTCATTCCCTTCATTGGAACAAATGTTATACCCCCGTGTTCCATTTAGTATCAGTTCAAAAGGATGTTCCCACTAGATAAGTCAAAATTTAAATGTATGAAATGAAACACGTTTAAATGCTTGCACTTTCTGCCTTTAGAAACCAACAATGAGCCAAAGATGTTTTTAACTATTATTAAAATGATCGGGTTCTTAGTTTTTGTGTGTTAATATTTCAAAGATTAACCTTGAAAAGCCTAACAAAAATGGGAAATGACACAATGGTACAATGGTTTAGCTATTTAAATCTATTTCTAAGGTTCAATATTCACAAAGAAGTCTAAGCGAACTTCTTTGAAATCTTGGCATTTTTTTCCTTTCTTCAAAAAGTAACATTTACATGGAAAAGGCATTTAAACTTCAAATAGTCTTGTGATAGGCAATTCATGGTATTTAATGGCACTTAAAAACTCATGCTCAAAGTTTCTGTACTAGAAACTAGCTTTCATCATCCTGGCAACAGAATATAAAATGTAAAATAAAACTAATAAACCCTATTTCTTTTTTTTTAAGTGGAGTAATGCTATTTTTATCTACAATGACCCCAAGGTTAGTGAAGGAAAAAAAGGTGTTGGAAATGTAAGAAAGGATTTTAAATGTTTTTTTTTTATCTTTTGCTTTAATCTCTCTGTTGCCCTTCCTTTTGGTTTGAAGAATCACATGAGAATACATCTAAATATATCTGGAAGGTGTCTTGGAGAATTTAGCTCACTTCTTAGAGGAGAAAAGAATCACATTATGTGATAAATAAAATATTTCCCACTTCAAATTCTGTTTGAATTCTTATTCTATCAGAAGCTGGAATGGAACAAAGAGCAGTGAAAACCCCAGTCTCTTATGAAGTGTGAGGACAATGGACATTCATCACAAGACTTTTTTAAACTGCTCTTTTGACATGCTTAATAACAACATAGAAGAGAATCTGTATCGTTCAGTCACAAACTCCTCTGTCCAAATCAGCACTGCAAACTGTTTTATATGTCTACATAAATGTTTCCTAGTTAGTAAAATATATACTCAGACAAGGAAACTCTACAATGTCTTTTTGGAGAAGTCTTTATGCATACGCTAGGGTCAGTGAAATCCTACAACCAAACGTTCTTGTCTATACTCCAACTTGTTCTTACCATACTGTTTAAGAAGCTACTTTCAAGATGTAAGAACCAACTTATAATTAATGGTGTCTGATAGGTGTGGAACACAGCATTGAAAGCAAAAATAAATCATCCTCTTTTTAAAAGGAAAAGTTTTATGGCAGAAGTAAATGCAATTTAAAATATTATGTAAAAGTTTTTACAGTAAGCAACTGCTAAGAAGAAGACCATATATTTTAATTATTATGATCTTTCTCTGCATCATTTGGAAATATTTAGGTGCATTTGAATAGAAGTAGGTATTCTTTGTGAATTTACCAGTAAGTAGCTTTTTGTCACTTGCTTATTGAATGAAAAATATGCTTGTAAAGAGTTCCATCACCAATTCAGGGTAAATCTATATTCCTTCATATTTAAGAAGCTCTATAAATGTTTGGATTTAAGTAAGACTAAATTGTACTATGTGCTTCAAGGAAAACTTTGGGGTCATATAATGTTATTTTGAAAAATAAATGTCTCTAATAATGTCAAAGTCTTCTTTATATCTTCCCCTACACACTGTAATGAAGTAATGATCAAGAACATGACTGTAGATTTAAAATAATATGAGACAAAAAAAAGAAAGAACCAAAAAAGATAAGCTGCGTAGTGACAGGGGATGGTCTCGGCGTGTTCCAGTGAAGTCATGGAGCACGCTCAGACGCTCGGGAGGCACCAGAGGCACGACATCAGAACTCCTTCGGAGGTCGAACAACTCAGTTGCTCTACACGTATTGTTATTACACACATCTTCTATCTCAGCTTGGTTGCAATGTTCCTTCTACTTCATTTCATCGTTCTGATAGATGTCAAAGGTAAGCCTGCTGCTTTTCACTTTAAATGAGTTTCAAAAGAACATATTTCTATTTACTTCTATCATATTTATAATATACTTGTAGTGCTTGATAGAGTGACAGCAAGTTTGCACTGTCATTATCAATAATTGCTTGTGGTCCCACATATCCTAGTAATCTCTAGATGCAACAAATTTTTCTTGGAAATTCACTAGAAACTGGAGATAAACCATCTTTTAAAAATCTTGACCCATATAAGTTATAATTGAAAAAAAAATTATAGTGTTTGTAAAAATATATGACAAATTAAAAGGTTAAATATTTATTTTATGAAATTTCAACCTGTTGAAATATGCCCATTAAATTTGTGTAGTTGTTAGTTACTATGTTTCATTGTTAATATAGTTAAACTGGCAACTGCAACGCCACTAATAAACCTAAAACAAAATTAAAAACAAAAAAATCTAAGAGTAAACCTGTCTAAAATAAAAATCATCAAAGACTTGCAAAAGTGAAATCTAATTAGATCATTTTCTTTTAGTTTTTAATTTTTAGAAATTTGTGCTTCAGTCAAACTGCTAATTTTAAAATTAGTAACATTTTTATTATAAAGCTGGGGGATAAAAGCATAAAACTTTAGTCTTCATCCAGTTTTAAAGGAAGAAATAGACTTGTTTTGCTCCAAGTTTTTACACTTGTAAATAAATAATCTATACATTATACACAAAGCCTGCTGGGGTTTGTCTTTATTATTAAAAATGAATTTATTTCAGTGCATAGTTTTTCTTAAAGACTTTTGATAAACTTCTGAGAATAAAAGTTAGAATGTGAAATTATTCCTATTTTATAAGAAATTTGTTTTAGGTTTTTAAAATATTCAATTTTATTAAATGAATTCCAATTGAATATTTTTAATCTTGAAATAAAATGCAATATTTATGAGCAATTATTTAAGAACCTGTAACAAATAAAGGATTTTAAAAATATTTTATTTTGAATTTGAAATATTAATCCTTTATGTTTCAACTTATTTAGAAATATTATTCTAATACACCTCGCAGGATTTCTATTTTGAATTTTAATCTCTCTTACATGAAAACCTGAGTATTAGCTAAGAAGAAACAATATATGAACTCATTTAGCATGATATATCATTGTAGAAAGCAGGCTGTTTTTTTCATTCAAAGCCTTACCTCAGATGTTCATGTACTATCCACATTTGTAATATTCCAATCCTATAGATTTATAAGAATGGATTAAAAGGTAGATTCTTGGATTCAAGAAATGTCACAAGTAATCTGTACTCTTAAACATTCTCTGATGCACAGGAATGTAACTAGAGTTAACCAATTTTACTATATTATTACCTTTCCTTGGAATAATACATTCAATTGCTTTTTGCTTAAGGGTTTTATGAGATAAAAATATCTATTACTAAAATGACATTTTATGATTTAGCATACAGTAACGGTGTTCTTTACACTGGAAAAAAGAAAGAAATTTTAAACAAATGTTTTTTGGATTTTAAATTTCATTTCCTAGTAAATGCTATATTTGAGATTCATAGAATTAACCTGGTAAATATTTATAGATTAATAGTAATGCTCTGGAAATTTTTGTTTTCTAATTTTATATTACTTTTGAATACTGATTTAAAACTTTACACTTATGTAAGGCATATAAATTAATGATCTAATCTTTAAACCCTTACTTATAAAAATAATAAGCATTGCTATGTAATTAGTAATTTTTTTCTTGCTATGTAATTAGTAATTTTTTTCTTTTTTGCAATAAAATTATAGACACAAAGTAAGAAGGCTCTTTGAAATAGCCATTAGGAATTATGTAAGAATAAATGTTGCTTTTTAAATTTAAAGAAATATTTGTGACAGATTCTTAGGCCAGATATAAACAAAATGAAAAGTTAGAAATTTTATGATTGTCATTTCTCTTCTAGCCATGGTCATCCTGGATTGCCTAAGGAATGAATATAAACTATCTTAAGCTACTGACATTAACCTATAACTAAAGATAACATATTTTTATTTGTTATTATGCTTTAGAAGTATTGTATCATCAATATATTCAGTGGGTATCCTTGTTAACCAGCCTCATTCACCCCTTAAAACAAACAAACAAACAAAACAAAACAAAAAACCTTTTATGGATTGACCGGGAACAATATTACAAACCAAAAGCCTGTGCTTAAATGGGAAACTTTAAAAGCATGTAGCATTGAGAATGCTACGTGGTAGCTACCAAATGCTACTTATTCAAATAATTTGCTCTCTTCCAAAACAAGTCCTCAAAAGCAGGACGGGAAAGGAAGTGAGCGGTACTTGACTGCCCCCTGATGGACGTGGACAAGGCTTGGCTTGGACAGTCCCCTAGTGGCGTCAGCACAACTGGGTCGCTGTGACTTGAGAAAAGGTTTTCCAAATACGTTTTAATTTCACACAATGACATCCATGCTGCTGAGAGCTGTGAAAATCAATTATGTTGCAGGCCTCTCAGACGGAGGGGATGAAGCAACACTGCTAATGAAAAAGAAAATTTCCTACTGGAGCTCTGAATTGAGCCCACCGGGAGGGAGGGGGAAAAAGATTGGAAATCCAGAAGTTAAAACCATTCGAGATGTATCATCTTCAATGGCGCTAGCTAAATACATCTCACAACACATGTTTGCTCATTTGTTCATCTTACTGTGAATAAATATGACCAAATGTATTAAAAGGGTTTGAAGGACTGTCACTTGAAATGACAAAATTGCCTATCACCTGACTTTTAAGAGACAAAATTGGGATGTTGCTTGGAAATGAAACACATTGGTATCCTAGAAAAAGAATGACCCAAATATAAATTAGGTTAACTAAGAGAAGTGTTGAGCATATAGTCATATAATAATGAATGCACTGAGTTTTAGTTTAGTTTTAGTTTTTATTTGAAGATACCAGATGGAGTGGTTTACTAGCTTTGTAAATATATAACTTGAAATTCATCAGGCAAAATGAATGTGCTTGATTTACATGAGAAATAATAGTAAATCAGAGGCAGACTGACCTGCGAATGAAAAATAAACCTCTCTTCTATGCTTTATTCACATGGTATCAGTTTCCCACCCCTGTACTTCTAGGTGCTGGGTATGTCTTTCTATAGGAAATACAAAGTTTGCAATAAAGGTCAACGATGCCCAATAGCTCAGAAAAGTGCCCCAAGACAAAAATAAAATGACTGATTTAGCCTTCGTGTGATAAGCAGGCATTTAGAATTCTTTAAGATTAGAAAGAAATTGCAACAGAAGAAATTAACTTGATTACTAAGTAAAGAACTTTAAAAATATTTCTGATGCAATTGATAAAAGCCGAGACCTCGTTCCTCCTCTGACTTCAGCCCCTCACCTCTGCTCCTATTTATGCTCTGCCCCCCACAGTTGTTCTCTTTGTATCGCAGCTGCCCACCAGGGTCACCCTCTGGTCCTCAACCCTGCCACGGCTGCTGCCAATGCCGTGTGGGTCTGTCTTCCCACCGTGTCTACACCTTACCCTCTCCCTGTCATTGCCATCTTCCTCTCCTTGCTTTTCAGCTCTCGTGCTCTGTAAGTGCTTATCTTCTCCAGCTCCTGCTCTGTCTTTTCTCCATCCCATCCCCCTAATTCCCACATCTGCTCCATCCTGATTATCAGCATCTGTCTGTTAATTTCTGTGTTGGGATACACCCACCCCTCACTTTCCTCCCTCTCACTCACGTGCTCCTCCCCTCTGATCCCTCCTGCCCGTATCTTTCCTGCCTCCCCTTTTCTAGCCCTTGCCTCCTTTCTGTCAGTGTCTCCTGGCCTAGCAACCAGCCACCATTTCTCAGGGTTGGGCTGCGGGAACACATGCCCACCCCAGGACCAAGGGAGCCTCATAGCCGGTTATCACTTTAGATCTATGGTGATTTATCTACAATTCTGAAATCCAGAAATCTCAGAAAATGGAAAGTTTGTATTCCTTTGCCTGCAACAACTGACCAGAGTTAACAAGAGGTTATTCAGAGTATTGTTACACATTATTGGAAATAGTCATTCATTGTGTTGTAGAAAAAGATTAATGTGTTTGATTATGGGGCATAGCAGGGAAAATTATGTAATTTATGATTTTCTGAAAACCAAAAATTTATAAATTCTGAAACACATTTCTCCATACGGTCTCTGACAGAGACCTGGAGTAGGCTAACATCTGTTCAGATTACCAACTGCCCTGTGCAACATTATTCTCACCAGTGGTATAAGGACTATTTCCTTTGCCCAAAGAAGTTCAGTGTAGATACAAGTATTTGATGACAAAAAAAGATAATTTTAACTAATTCTCCCATTCTCTGATTCATTTGTTTTTATTAGATCTATTAAGATTTTTATAATTTCAATGACTATAATTTTCATTCCAACAATTCCAGCTGCTTTAAAGCAATCTGTTCTTGTTTTATAAACGTCTGTTCTTCTTTCATGATGCTCTTCCTTCCATTATTTCTTTGAGAATTTTAACCATAGAGATTATTTTTGTTTTCACTTTCATTTTTTTTAAAAGGAACTTTAGATTACATAAATGAAACATTGACACTATAAGGGATTCCCATATACCCCACCTCCTTCCTCTCACATGCCTTCCCCCAGTAACAACATCTTTCATTAGTGTGGTACATTTGTTACAATTGATAAATATATATTGAAGCATTATTACTAAGCAGGATCTATAGTTTACATTATGTTTTACACTTTGTACCACACAATTTCATAGGTTTTGACAAAATGTATAATGGCTTGTATTCATCATTGCAATATCATGCAGAATGATTCCAATGTCTCAAAAATGCCCCACATTACACCTTTTTTTCCCTCTTCCTCCCCTCAGAACCTCTGGTGCCCACTGCCTTTATATCAATGTTACAAATTCTTCCATTACTAGAATAATAATAAGTCTGCTTTAGTCCATAGTTGCATTCTCCCCTTATGTTTGTTTGTTCCTCTATCTTGAGGATTTGGGGATGGTGATGCTTACTCTGCTTCCAATTGAGAGGGGTCTTAGATCCCATGGGGCAGATTGATGGAACTGTCATGCTTGCAGTTGGAGATACTCTCTGCTTCTTGAGATGGGTATTGTCTATCATCATCTTTTTGTTAGTTATCCTGGGTGAGAGAAGGTGTTGGCTACAACTCTACTGAGAATCAGGGTTCATGCAGCATATGAACAGCCAGAAGATTTAAGTCTCTGGGACATATATTTAATGGGTATAGTGCTAATCATAGGTTCAAATAAATGGGGCAGAAGAACCATGTGTAGGAAAATTATAAATGAGTCTAACTCTGATACACTGGGGGAGATGGATTATCATATATTCCAAGGTAAGGCCCACTGATGGGGTGCTGATTTCCTGAGGCTGTCTGCCCTGCCTATAGTGTCTAGATGGCTCTAGAGCTCCCAGGAGCACCCCTGCTTGAGGCATTGTTTACTGTGGCAGTCAGTGAGATCCTCCTGAGACATGCATACGTGTAAACTCTGGAATGACCTCCCAACTCACTTTGAAATCTCTTAGCCATAAAAACTCTTTGCATTTAATATTTCCCCCTTTTGGTCTAGATCTTTCTCCAAATGCATCATTAGTTGGTGCTTGAGATTAATCCCTCAGTGCCAGGGAGGCTCATCCCTGGGAGTCATGTCCCACGTCAGGGGGAAGGCAGTGAACTTACATGCTGAGTTTGGCTTAAAGAGAGGCCACATTTGAGCAATGATGAGACCCTCAGGAGGTAACTCTTATGAAATATATCTTATCAGGCTAAGTTTCAATTTCACAAGAACAAGATTCATAAATACAAGCATCAATATCAAGGGCCTGGCACATTGATCTGTCCTTCTTTGCTAGGTACTGCCTATGTACTCCAGAGATTCTCACCACTCTTTGAGAGAATGTAGCAGGACTCCCCAGGGTGGGAATTCAATATTCCATCAATTATTGTGTGGGTCTCCACCCACTGAGATAATACCCCATTACCACATGAACACACTCACACTCCATAGAGGCATGCCCCAGGCGTACCCCCCCACACACACATCCCTCTACCACTGATACCTCAGATCAGTGATCTTGCCCTACCACAGCTGTAACCCCTCTGCAACCCAAAACCTCCCCCAAAACCAAGCTAACACACACAAAATAACAATAGTAAATTTTTTAAATAAAAAAATATTTTTTTTGCATTATGCCTTTCATCACTGTAAGATCTGTTATCTTTTATGTAGATTGACTTGTTTTTTCACTTTATTTTCTGAGAGGCTTTAGGTTACAGAAAAGTCACATAGAAAATACAAGGGATTCCCATACACCCCCCAACCCCCACCACATCCTCCCTTAACAATAACATCCTACAGGAGTATGGTACATTTGTTACAACTGATGAACAAATATTGAAGCATTGCTACTAACCATAGTCAGTGGTTTACATTATGGTTTATCTTTTGCACCATATACTTTTATAGGTTCTGACATAATGGCCTGTATCTGTCATTACAAGATCACGCCAAACAACTCAAATGCCCCAAAGGTGCCCCATGTTCCACCCATTCCTCTCTTCCTCTCCCCTTGGAATCAATGGCAACCACTAAGTTTCAATTTTTGAAGAATAAGGTTCATAGTTACATGCATTAATATTGAGGACTTGACATACTGGTCTGTTTTCTTTAATTAGGTGCTGCCTATGTATTTGAGATATCCTTGCCCCTCTATTTGAGAACATGGCAGGACTCCCCAAGATGGGAGTTTAATATTTTCTTGTTTATTTTGTGGGTCTCCACCCTCTATGCCAAGATGAACACAATTCATACTCTATAGAAGTATGCCCCAGGTGCACTCTTTCCCA
>JAQZBX010022951.1:0-31190 GCA_029593785.1 Cabassous unicinctus | reverse complement strand
TGAAGCCGTCAACCAAGAGACCCCAAAACACACCCACGAAGCACAAATGCAGCCCCACCTTTGCCCAAAGGATGCTCACGGGCAAAACCGTCACCAAGAGAAGGGAGGAGGAGCACACGGCGAGGCCTAGCGAGGCCTCTAAGAAGCCTGGGGAACTGACACCCCCCCAGGGCCCTGTTTGGAGGTGAGACTCTGGGAGCTGGAAGGAGCCGAGGAGGCTGGAGGGTTTGCCCACTGGCCTGAGGCCTCGGGCGAGTCCCTTCACCTCCCATGGCCTTGGGACCCTAATTCACAGTGACCCTGAGGTTAAGAGTTCGTACTCCAGGGGAGGACTGCCGGGGTTTGAATCTATCCCTGCTGCACACTGGCTGTGCGACTCCGGGAAAGTTACTGAGCCTCTCTGTGCTTCAGGTTCTTCATCTATGAAGCAGGGACCAAGCAGAACACACCATCACGGGTCATCATGAGGAGTCCGTGAGCTAATATTTACGAAGGACTTAAAACAGAGCCTGGGAAGCAGATGTGTTTCAAACATTTGGGTGCCTGCCTACCACAGGGTTCATTCCTGGTGCCTCCTAAAAAGGACGAGCAGGACAGCAAGCTGACACAATGGGCTGGCATGGCACGCTGATGCAACAAGATGACACAACAAGATGACACAATGAAGAGACACGGTGAGTAAACATGAGAGACACAACAAGCAGGGAGCAGAGGGGGCTCAAGCGATTGGGTGCTTTCCTCCCACGTGGGAGGTCCCAGGTTTGGTTCCCAGAACCTCCTCAAAAGAAGACGAACAGAGAGCAGACAGCGGGCGCAAACAACTGGGGTGGGGTGGGGTGGTATATATAAATAAATAAAATAAATCTTTAAAAGAAAAACAAAAACAGAGCCTGGCACGTGCTAAGTGAGATGTAATTGGTTGCTAAGTAAACATAAACACAAATACCATCGCGGCTTGACTCTTTGGGACCTTGAAATTTTATCCAGCTCATCATTATTTATTTAGCAAGCACAAGCCCATTGAGTATTCTTTTATAAGTTTTGTTTCATTGTGGTAACATATGTATGACATACCATTTGCCATGTTAACCATCTTTAAACAGACGGCGGGAATCATTACTTTTACAGTGCTGTGCTGCCACAACCGCCTTCCACTGGATGCTCGTGCCAGGCGCTGGCTGAGCTCTGGGCTGGCAGAGATGAGGGAGGATGCAATGCATGGACACGGAGCCACCGCCCACAGCAGCCGGCACTGGCACTCTGTGAGGGTTTAACGGGATGTGGGAGGCAGATGGCACACTTCTGCTGGGGGTGGTTGGGGCAGGCTTCTTGGAGGAGGGGGCTTTAAGCCAGCATGGAGGCATAAGCTGGTCGGCAGGTGGATCTGCCGGCGCCTGGGCATCGCTGGGTGCTTTGTCGGCTGGGATCAAGGATCTGAAGTGACCTTGTTGCAGAGCTGAGAGCAGACCCCTAAACCCACTGTGTTTGGCGACCTGCTCGTTGTGCCTGCCTGGCATCCCACCAGGGGCCGTCCATGGCACCAGCCAAGCTGGAGGCTGGGGAGGGGCAGGCACGCACAGATGGCTCCCGACTGCTCCTCACACATGCCTGCAGCTGAACGCTGAGGCTGGCGATCCTGACCCCAACGTGGCCCATGAGCTAAGACCCTGGGGCCTGGCCTGCCCCACCCCATGCAAGGTTTCTGGGATGTCACTGCTTTGCCAAGGCCCGAGGCCTTCATTAGGTGCTGCTGAGAGCCGAGCTGGGGGCCTGGAGCCTGCCTGGGCAGAGACTGCACCTAGCAGCCAGTGAGTTGCATGGACGCCTGGGAAGACAGCCAACACCAGTGCCAGCCTGCCCGGGCATACCCCTCTCCCCCTGGCTATCCATGAGGCAGCTGTCACGGCCCAGCCCACATCTCACCTCTTCTGGGAAGCCTCCCTGACCTCACAGGTGGGCCAGGTCTCCCCATGTGGACATGTCTAGAGTGAGGGGTTACAAGTGACAGAAAAACCAACTCATACCAGCTCAAGCAGAAAAGAAATGTACTGACTCATAGAGCTGCCGAGTCAGGGGTGTCCTTCAGGCACAGCTCGATCCAGCCCTGACTTAAACAGTTCCGCCTCTCTCTGTGTTGGTTCTACCCCGCAGCAGTTTCAGGCCGACATTCTCCCCTGTCAGCAACCCCGGCAGAACCAGAGGTTTCCTCTGCCCTACAGTTCTAATGAAAGTTCCAAACTGAGCCTCACTGTGGTTGACTCGGCAGGGGTCACGTAGCCACCCCTGAAGCATGAAGCACTGGGGTTAGCTCCTCCTGGACCCATGTGGTCTGAGAGTGGGGGAGGAGAAGGGGTGAATTAGCAAAGGGGAAAGGCCGCTGGCGCAGCGACGCGCCTGTCTGCCTCGCTGTAGCTGGCTGGGACAGGGCCGGCGTCCGAGGCGCCTGCCCCGGTGCTGCCCCACACAAGGATGAGGCACACTGACTGGGGATGGTGTCTTACCCTCCCACCTCTAAAACAAATACCACACAGTGGCTGGCTTCAACAAGGCTGGCCTCAGGCTTGATGTAAATGTAGTCCCTCCAGCTTGATTTTAGTCTGTACTTTGCTTGCAAATATTTTCCCATCCCTCTACTTTTATATGACCTTATGTATTAGGTGTGTCTCTGGCAAACAACGAAGAACTGGGATTCTAGACACGCAACGGGCTGAACTAGTCTAGCACACCGGCTGCTGCGGTGATGGCGATGTGATGCCTGCTCACCCTGCTTCCCTGCTCTCTCCTCCTTTGTGCCTTCTGTATTGAACTGCTGCTTGTCTGCTGTGTTTTTTTAAAATATATTTTTTATTTATTTTTAAAAGATACTTAGATTACATAAAATATTACATAAGGGGGCGGATGTGGCTCAAATGGTTGGGCGTCCGTTTCCCATATGGAGGGACCTGGGTTCGATCCCCGGGACCTCCCGGTAAAATAAAGAAAAATGTAGAAGGTGTGCAGGCCACCAGGCCCCATGAGCGGGTGAGCCGTCAGGCACCGTGAGCAGGTGAGGCCCCAGGCCCTGCGAGCAGGTGAGCTGTCAGGCCCCACCGAACCACACAGCAAGATGGTGACGTACCAAGAGAGAGACGCAGGGGAGAGCCAAGACAAGACGCGCAGAAAAACCAGGAACTGAGGTGGCGCAGGTGGCAGAACGCCTCTCTCCCACATCAGAGGTTCCCAGGATCGAATCCCAGTGAAGACAGAAGGAGAAGGATGAGATGGAGGGTGGGAAACAGACACAGAGAATTGCTCAAAGAATGGACACGAAACAGCAAAAACGGGGGGGAGGGGGCGTTTAAAATGGATTTAAAAGAAGTAAATAAATAATCTTTGAAAAAATTACATAAAAAAATATAAGGGGTTCCCATATGCCCTACCCCCCAGACCTCCCACTTTTCTCCACATTAACAACTTCTTTCATTAGTGTGGTACATTCATTGCAATTGATAAACACATTTTGAAGCATTGCCACTAAGCAAGGATTATACTTTACATTGTAGTTTACACTCTCTCCCACTCAATTCTGTAGGTGATGGCAGGATACATAATGGCCTGTATCTGTCGTTGCAGTGTCATTCAGGACAATTCCAAGTCCTGAAAATGCCCCCATATTACACCTCTTTTTCCCTCTCCCTGACCTCAGCACCTCCAGTGGCCACTGTCCCCACATCAATGATATAATTTCTTCCATTGCTAGAATCACAATGAGTCTGTAGTAGAATACCAGTAAGTCCACTCTAGTCCATATTTTATTCCCCAATCCTGAGGATTCTGGGATGGTGATGCCCACTCCACCCCTAATTGAGAGGGGACTTCGATCCCACATGGCTGATGGATGGGACTCTCTTGCTTGCAGTTGTAGACTCTCTCAGCTCCTTGGTGTGGTGGTTGTCCATCCTCACCTCCTTGTTAGTTGTCCTGGATGAGCCCAATGAACTGGAGAGTAGGTATAGCAACTCCGCTGAGGCTCAGGGCCCAGCTGGCACATGGACAGCCCAGAGATTCAAGTCTCTTGGATGTACACCTACCAACTCCAGCACCAACTATAGGTTCAAATAAAAGGGACAGAAGAGGCATATGTAGAGAAGTCACATCTGAGTCCAACTCTGTCACACTTGGGAGCATAAACTCCAAAGTAGGGCCCACTGGCAAGGCACCAAACTCCGGAGCTATCTGTCATGACCGTAGGACCTGGGTGTCTCTGGAGCCCTCAGGAACCCCACTATTTGGGGTAGTATCTACCTTTGCTGTCTATGACATCCTGCTGAGACGTGCATACGCATTACCTCTCTGATGACCTCCTGACTCACTTTGAAGTCTCTTAGCCATATACACTCATGTGTCTTTACCTTTTCCCCCTTTTATTCAAGGTCTTTTTCTATTTGTATCACCAGCTGATGCTTGGTAGTAATCCCTTGGTGCCAGGGAGGCTCATCCCCGGGAGTCATGTCTCTATGTGGGGGGAAGGTCATGCATTTATATGCTGAGTTTGGCTTAGAAAAAGGACACATTTGAGCAACAAGGAGGATCTCAGGAGGTAACTCTTAGGCCTTCTTATGGTCTGGAAGTCCTACACTTTGTTCCCATGTATTCGTTAGTAACCTGGCAAGCTCACGAGCATCCTGTGCTGGTCGGAATGTGGTCACAGCCAGCACTGCCTCACCTTTTGGATTCTTGTCTGTGGGGCAGGGGATGGACAACCGGTTTCATGTCCCAGGTTCACGGCTAGTACTTTCATGCCCTGTGAAGGCACTGGTGCTTTGGAAAGAGAAAGAGAACTGGCAGGGGGTAGATATGTGGGAAGAAAGTGGAGGTGAGGTTTGCCGCAGCTCCCGGTAGAACTCTTGGGAAACACGCCCCTTGACTATGCCCACCACCCCATCATCCGGCACGACTTCCCAGATGCAGGTACTGCCTGATTTCTTCAGGCCCAGGGCCATTCTCCTGGTCTGTTTATAAAGCACATCTTTCCAATGACCACATCCCTTCCTGATGAAACACAGAGTGGTTTCTGTTTTCCCATTAGAATCTTGACTGAATCACACACTTAAAGTCTAAAGTCAACAAAGTGTTAAATCCCTTCCCAAGCCACATAAGACTCTTAGAACAGGTGAACTCCACTCCTCGCCCAACTGGCTGACTTGCTATCATCATCCAGTACTATAGCATTTTTGTTTTTGTTTGGTTTTCAAACTTTTATTTAAGTGCAATGATCCAGGATAGATTTTAAATCTTGTTGAAAGCAGTACTATGGTTTTTAAATTCCTAAAATTAGATATTATTACATTATACAGACATTTGTTTAGATGTACCTAATAACTGTCCATGTAATGTCTCATTATTTCTTCTTACATTTAGATCTTCCTTCTGAGATTATTTTCCTCCTTCCTTTAGAAACGTCTTTAGTGAGTTTCTATTGGTGGTAAATTCTCAATTTTTTTAAATCTGAAAAAAATCTCTATTTTACCCTATTCTTGAATGGTTACATTGCTGTTTATGTTAGCTTGACAGTTATTTTTTTCTTAGAACTTTGAAGAGATTCCATTTTCTTCTGGCTTCCATTGTCATTGGTTGGAAGTTGGCAGTCAGTCTAATGGCTGTTCCTTTTTGGTCATCTCTTTTCTTCCTGACTAGTTTTATGGTATTCTCTTTATGTTTGGTGTTATTCAGGATCACTACAATGTTTTTAGGTGTGAGTTTCTTTTTTTTTTTTTAAGATTTATTTGTTTATTTATTTATCCCCCAGAGTTTCTTTTAATTATTAATTAAAATGAAATCAACTTTAAGTATTTGGTTGATTAAATTAATTAACTTTATTTATCAAAATATTAAATTATTAATTATTAATTTATTCTGGTTTGGGATTCATTGTGCTCCTGAACCTGTGGATTGGTGTCTTTCACTTCTTCTGGAAAATTATCAGCCATTATTTCTTAAAATATTTCCTGTACTTCATTTTCTCTGTTTTCTTCTTCTGGAATTCTAATTAGATGAATGCTAGACTTGCTCATTCTATCCCTTCTATTTCTTTACTTCTATTTCATATTTTCCACTTCCTTCTCTTTCTATGCTACATCCTGGGAAATTTCTTCAGATCTATGCTACAGTTTACTGATTTGCTCTTAATCTGTCTAAGTCATGGAATTTAAAGTTTCAACATTTATATTTTTGTTTGTAAAAGAGCTATTTGGTTCTTTTTCAAGTCCAGCTGGTCTTGTTCCTTTTTGATCTTCTTCCTTATCCCATCTTTTATTGCATTGCCTATTTCAAATACCTGAAGTTCTTAGAAGTCTAAGTCTATTTGTTATTTCTATTGACTCTCATCTCATGGTGGTTTGTTTCCTTGTGTTTGATCTGTCTTTTTAAATTTTTATTGTGAGCTCGTATTTGTTTGTGCTTCATCCACATGAATCTTGAGAGCCTAAATTATGAACTTTCCTCCAGAAAGGATTTTTATTTGCTTCTGCCAATTATAAGGAGATGGTCCCAA
This sequence comes from Cabassous unicinctus, assembly GCA_029593785.1. Classification (NCBI taxonomy): domain Eukaryota; kingdom Metazoa; phylum Chordata; class Mammalia; order Cingulata; family Chlamyphoridae; genus Cabassous; species Cabassous unicinctus. Next base: position 24,658 of record JAQZBX010022951.1, on the reverse strand, counting down.
TCTGGGACCATTTTGACTTAATTTCTTGACTTGGGATTTACCTATGAGGATAACATAAGTCTAATTCCAGCACTGCATGAACTCAAGTCCATGACTGCAAATTTTCAAGGGAGACTATTAGTATTATTAAACATTTTCAGTCTGGGATCCTGAAGGAGACACCCAGATTCATGGCAGGCTCTTTTTGCTGGCAGGTGGATTTAGCAAAACCACTCTTTCTTTGAGTGTGTAGTTAGACCTCATTGAGGACGTCAGCCTGATGAAGGAGTCTTAGGTTCATCCCACCCCCACCCACTGCCCTGTATTTTGCATTAACAACATCTTAATCTCTCAGGGAAAGTGCTTATTGCTCATCTCTCTGGTTCTGGCTGTTTCTTTTGTTTATTCATTTCTATTTTTTTGGGGGGAGGGCTTTCTTATGAACTCAACAATGTGATAAAGTTATATCTGTAGAAGAAAAAGAGGGTCTTTTAGGACATCCGGTCCTCCATGCTATCAGAGGTCAAGCCACTCATTAGCTCCTTCTTGGGCTCTGACGCAGCTGTCACCTCGCTGCTGAGTGGGTATTTCTAGGGAAATTAGGTTGCACAGTTTGTGGTTAATCCACAGACGAGGTCGGCCACATGCCCGCCTCTTCCTCAGCTCTTGTACCACGAGAAACCCAGCAGCAGCACCCCCTTCCTGGGCCCTGTGGAAACTTGGGAAGGCAGCCAGAAGGGATGTGGAGGAGCTTGGGTGCAGCTAGGGCGCAGAAGAGAAAGCGCGATGGGCGTGTCTGTGTGCAGGTGCTGAGAGAGTGCTGGGGGGTATTAAGGGAATGCTGGCAAAATGCTAGGATTGTTCTGGTTGACCATCCAGACTGGACACTAACTAGAAAATGGCCAGATTTTCTCTCTGTTTTAGGCAGCATAGACCCAACTTAAAATAGCTCCTTTGAAGAAAGGAAGAAAGCCATAATTGAAAGAAACGCCTGTGTCTGTCACAGAATGCCAGCTCACCCACACTCAGAGACCAGGCCTAAGCCCCCTCGATCCTGAGGACCTCCCAGCCCTCCTCACATCCTTCTCCTTCTCACTCTGGCATACTCTCTCCCAGCCCGTCCACATTTACTTGTCCCCAGCCAGGCCTTGCTTGAACCTGTCACCAGGAATTCTGTCTCCCTGGGAGATGCCCCTCCCTGCAGGCTGTCCCCTGCCTCATTCATCCCACTAGTATTTATGGGTGATCTACTTGGAGCTGGGACCCTGGAAACACGTAGGGGGAAAGCCCATCGGGGTCAACAGTACAGAATGGTCTCTGTGCTAAGGGAAGAACACAGGGGGCAGGAACACAGGAGAAGGAGCACCCCAGCCTGCCCAGACGTGGGGGCGGTGTCAGGGACAACCCCCAGAAGAGGCAGCATTTGAGGTGAAACTAGAAGGCCGAGTACTACTCTGCCAATGCACTAGTTGGGGAGGGGGTGGCTGGGAGATGGGAGATGAGGCTGGCCAGGTGGGCAGGGCAGACCCTGAAAGGCCAGAGGACAAGGAGCCAATGAGTACCCAGGGGCTGAGAAGTGACCTTTGCGGAGGTGTCTTCTAGGAAGATATGCCATGGGGTTCTCTGAGACTGGACCCCACATTTCTGAAAATTTTATGGCTGGAGGGGAAACAAAACTGTTGTTCTAGAGATGCCCTTCCCAGATGCTCGGGGTCGGGAGGCTGATTCATTAATCCTGGGCTGGATGCATGAGAATAAGCCCCACCTGGAAAGTGCCCTGGCGTGCACATACGGGACTCGTTCAGGGACCTCCTACTGGGAAGGAGTATCAGCTATCTACTGCTGCAAAACAAACCGCCCCAAACTTAGTGCCCGAAGAAAACAACCGATGGTTATTCCTCACGGTTCTGTGGCTGGGTGGGGCTCGGCTGGGCGGCTCTGCTTGGGGCCTCTCGCGCAGTTACAGTCAGATGGTGGCCGGGAGTGGGAAGTCCAGGTCAGCTTTTTCACTCATGAGTCTGGGGCCGTGACCCTCCCTGGGTGGCCTCTCCCTCTGCGTCTCATCCTGGTCTCTCTGCGTGGCCTTGCTCTCATCAGGAGGGTCAGCCTTCTTAGATGGCAGCGGGCTTCCAAGAGCGCAAGAGCCCAGGCTGCCAGATCTTGTGAGGCTCAGGTCTGGAGGTGGCATGGCATCACTTCCATGGCATTCTGTTGGGTAAAGAAGAGATGGGACCGGTCCAGACTCAGCACGGGAGAGGCTAACTGAGGGTGGGACCCCACGGGACCTGGTTCTTTGGGGGCCCTCTTTGGAGACAGGCAACCACACAATGGAACCTACATTCAAGCTCAGTTCTATCCACCAGACTCCCAAGCCATGTTCTTGACCACTGTGATGCTTCTCCTCTTGAGTGGCCACAGCCACATTTGGGGTCTCTACTTGAGTCACAGTGATGCCCCACATCTCTGAGAACTGCTCCTACAGTCATAGTTCTACTATATGACACTCAGAACTAGCCCACACGGGGCCTGTATCAGTTATCATTGCTGTGTAACAAATTTCTCCAAAATTTAGTAATGTAAAACACAAGCACGTATTTCTCACAAGTCTGCAGGTTGGCTGGGCAGTTCTGCTGATCTGGGCTGAGCTCACTCGTGGATCTGCGGTCAGTGGTGGGTCGGCCAGGTGGCTTTGCCATGATGGCTGGACTCTCTCACGTGTCCAAGGCTTCAGCTGGGACAGCTCCTCTCTGCACCACATCTCTTGTCTTCTAGGAGGCTAGTCCTGGCTTGTTCACAAGGTGTGCAGGAGTCCAATAGGGAGCGAATGTGCACAAGGGTCTGTAAGTCCTGGGCTCAGAAAGGATACCGCATCACTCCCACTGCAAAAGTAAGCCACAAGGTCATCCCCCAGATTCGAGGGGGGGAACTAGCCTCCACCTTCCGACCAGCTGAAAAGCCACTTTGCAAGACGCACGGATACGGGAGGGGTGAAGAAGCAGAGCCGTTTTGTAGCTGCTCTACCACAGTGGCTTCCTCGGGCAGCAGTCCTGTGCCAGGAGGTGTGGGGAGAGGACCTGGGGTCTGAGCCATCCCCAAGTCTTGTTTGTACCACTGGACTTGCCTACACCTATCCCACTGACCAGCAGGGCAGGAACTCGCCAGGAAGCCTAGAGGCATTATAGGCAAAGCAAAGATGCTGCATGCTGCCTGGGACATGTGGAGAGATTAGATATTTCAGACCCCCAAAGTGTGGGGTCCAGTCTCCTCTTACCGCCTGGAAGAGTCTGATTTGTGACCAGGTCCACGCCCAGCATAGAGTGGAAGTCCAGGTTCACATTAAAGGCCAAGGCTCAGGAACCAAGGTGGCGCTGGTGGCAGAACACCTCTCTCCTACATCGGAAGTCTCCAGGATCGAATCCTGGTGAAGACTGGAGGAGGAGGATGAGAAGAGATGGCAGGAAACAGACACAGAGAATTGCCCAGCAAATGGACACAAAAAACAGCAAAACGGGGAAGGGGGGGTTTAAAATGGATAAAAGTAAATAAATAAATAAAGGCCAAGGCTCTGGAGAGGGGACTGTGCCCGTGTTGACTAGTAGCCTGTGGGGCTGCTTGGCTATACCCCCAGCATCAGGGATTTGCCCAACTCTTCCCCACACCCTACCCCTCCAGACATCTGGGATACCTGGAGCACCTGGACAGCTAGGATACCTGGGTACCTGGATACCTGGGGCATCTGGAGCACTGGACAGCTGGGACAGCTGGGACACTTGGTCAGCTGGGACAGCTGGGATACTAGGGCACCTGGGGACCTGGGCACCTGCACAACTGGGACACCTTGGATGTCAGGTTCAGTTGGGGTACATGGGGCACCTGGGACATCTAACAGCTGGAACACTTGGATACCTGGGACACCTGGAGCATCTGGGGTGCTTGGGACATTTGGGACATGTGGGGCACCTGGGGTACCTGGGCAGCTGGAACATTTTGGATGTCTGGGACAGTTGGGGTATGTGGGGTACCTAGGACACCTAATAGCTGGGACACCTGGGAAATCTGGAGCACTTAGGACAGCTGGAACACCTGGGACACCTGGGCACCTGGGGCATCTTGGATGTCTGGGACAGCTGGGGCACCAGGGACATCCGTCCTCTCTCTAGAGACCCTTCATGCCCTACAGTCTGCCCTCCACTCCAACATTATGACAGGCAGAACCTTCTGGAATTCTCTCCCTCCTGCCCAGGCCACCATCCCCTCCTCCATGTCTCTACTCCCAAAACACCTTCCCCTTTTCCTGGTGGGCCCGGCTTGGTGGCTTCCCTGGCCCTGTGCCCTGGGCTCCGCCCATGGCCACCCCCCATGCCGGCACCTCCCTGCCAGCTCAGCAGTGAAGCCCTGGGGGCCGGAGGAGGGCTGACTCCTCCCAGCCCCCCGCCACGCTGCTCTGAGCCTGGAGTCCGGCCAGTGCTCCGTGAGCATCCTGGGGAATGGAAACGCCTCACACCCCAGACAATTCCGCAAGTGTCCCCATGGCGGAGGCCTGGCAGGGACCCGCCAACCCTCCAATGATGACTGTTAGGCCCTCCTGGACCCTGTGGGCTCAGGGAAACCCCCATCCATGCCTGGGGTGCTCAGCCTGGGAGACTGCTGCCCACGGCTGGTCCTAGAGCCCTGGCTTTCTGCCCTCCTCCCCGAGGTCCATGGCCACCCTCTTCCTCAGGGATGGGTGGGGCAGGGGATCACCCGGGGCTCTGGTCTCTGAACTCTCCCAAAGCGCTCCTGGGCTGCAGGTGGGTGGGTGCCAGAGGGCGGGGACATCGTGAGTGGAGGGCCCTGGTGGCCATGTGGACTTCCACGGAGAGGGAGCGCCCTGGATTCCCAGGGTGGGGGGCTCTCCCAAACACACGCTTTCTCAGCCCACATGTCCCGCGTCCTCTCCCCCCGCTGTCATCCCACCATCATCTGCCCTCTGAGCCCCCAGGTGAGAGGTGCAGACCTCAGCCCGGCCTCCAGGGCCCTCTGGGTCTCATTCCTGCTGCCCCCTGGGACTAATGCCCTGCCCAGCTGCCCTCAAGCCCTCGGCCAAGCTGCACCCACCCTTGACAAGCCCCTGCTCCACCTGCATTCTGGCCTTTGTCTGCTGCCCTGAGAACGGCCACTTTCCAGCTCAGCCAGTGTCACCTCCTCCAGGAGGCCTTCCCTGACCACACCCCCCTCGACCCAGTGACACCCCTCCCGGAGCCCGGCTCTGAGTGGCCTCCCAGCCCCAGGCAAAGCCTCACTCAGATTCAGGTCCCTGCCCAGTGAGCCCCCCTGTGCCACCCAGCCTCGCCCGACTGCAGTGTAACTTCCTGGGCAATCTTCCCAGAGTTCCCATATCTTGATGGCCAGATAAGTGACAGGGCCATCCACTCCTTAATTCTGTCCTTGAAAGAGCCTAGGTCAGCAGCAGCTTGGGGCAGGGTGTACACAAGTGATGCTCTGCCCTTTCTCTGCACCCCCCGCCTCCCCCAGGGCCCCCACCAGGCCCGGGCCAGGCCCCGGTGCTCCTCACCCTCCATGGTCTGCTCTCGCTCTTGCTAAGCTGTGGATGGCTGCGAGACAGGTGGGACGCTGCCAGGATGATGGACCTGAAGGACCTCGTCCTCTCTCTGTTGTGGCTGGGACACTTGGCTTCCGCCTCTCTGAGAAGGACACAGGAATAGTGGCCTCACTGGGGTGGAGGCTGGGGGTTTCAGGCAGCTGCTGGTTCCTCCTGTGGCAGCTCCCTGCCTTCCTGTGGGAAACCAGAGTTAAAAGCCCTGGTCGGAGACACACGACCATTTCCCGGGAACCAGGGCAGAGCCGGCGAGGGGAGGCTGGCGCATCTCACAGCAGGTCCCGTTCGCTAACCTCCCTGAGGGGAGTGGACTGGGTTGGGGGAGGAGAGGGGGCTTTGAGCCAGTTGTTGGCACGTGACTGGTGCCATCCAACCCGAGCCTCCTCTCCACCTTGGTGAGGTCCCCCTCCTGGCAGTGCCGCCCTGTTGATGGAGCCGGGAAGGAGGCAAGTTCCCAATGAGGGCTGGCAAAAAGGAACTCAAGACAGAGAAATGTCACTCTTCCCTGGGCGCACAGCCGGAGAGGCAGAATTGGAACTCGGATCCAGGCCGCTGCCTGCCAGGCTCTGCCCTCCAACCATCTCTGCTGAGCTGGCGCTCTGGAGGAGCTACAGCAGGCAGACAAGCAAGGTTCTAGTCAAAGGAGTGACTCTCAAATGCTGGAATTTCTAAGAGAAAGAGAAGAGAGTAACAGTTTTGGGGCTTGACTGCCTCGAGGCAGGAAGCCTCTTCTCCCACCCAAAGAAACTCCTGTCCAGGCTGTTGTGAGTCCTGGTGCACAGCCTGGCTGGGCTGCAGACAAATGTGCTGTCTCTGGCAGGCATCTTTTCAGGTGCAGTGTTTACAGCTTTGTCCTCCCTGGGAAAAACCCCCGGGTGCTGTCTCTCAGTGGGCATCTGGTTTTGTGGCCAGCTGATTTCCTGCCCCCATCTTTGCTCTTCTCCCATCCACCTGTTCTAAATACATGGCTGACCACACCCCTTCACAGCTTCAAATCCCCATCACCTGCAGGATAAAAGGCAGACTCCTCAGTGCAGCCCCTGACCCCCTCTGGCCTTACTTCCAACGGCCCACCCCACCCTGCACCTTTCAGTAATACAAGATTTTACAGTCTCCTAACGCCCCTCAATGTTTCCTTCCTCTATGCCATTGTCCAAGTTGTTCCCTCTGGTTGGAATTCTCCCACATTTCCATCTGCTTGGTGAACTCCTATTCACCCTTCAAAACCTAGCTACCTTACAAAGCTTTCTCAGAATCATTTCTCCCCACAAGAGGGAGACAACACATTCTCTTTGAAGGGACCCTGACTCTTGATTTTATCCCACAGCATTTTAACTAGCATGTGAGCCTGTCTGTCTCCCCAGCAGACAGAAGTGTGCGAGGGCAGGGCCCTCATCAGACCCTGTGCCCAGGTAGGTGCTCAGTAATGGTACGTGGCTCAGATGAATTCTGAAAGCAAGCACATTCCCGCCCCCAATTCCTGGCCCCAGGAAGCATCTCTGAAGAAGCATGGTGAGGGCTTGGGGGTCACAGTGTTATCCCTCGGAGAATATTCCGGGCCTCCACTCTGGAACAAAGGTCTGCTTTCACCTCCCCAGAGCATTCTCACATATGCTTCTGCCAGCAGCACAGCCCCATTCTCCCGCTCTGCAGGCTGTGTGAGCACTGGTCCCCAGCAGAAGATCCTAGCTCAAGCCCCATGGGAGGCAGAATAGCAGCCCTGCAAAGAGGCCCATGTCCTAATCGCTGTAACCTGTGAATATGCTATGTCACATGGCAAAGCGGAATCAAGGGGAATAGGAATAGTCTGGATTGTCCAGGTGGGCTCGATGTCATCACAGATTCTTGTAAGTGGAAGAGGGTGGCAGGGGGCCTGAGTCGCAGCCACGTGATGTGAGAAAGGCTTTGAAGATGGACGCAGGACATGCGAGCCAAGGACTGCAGGAGCCTCTAGGAGCTAGAAGAGGCATGGCAGCAGTTTCTCCCCCAGAGCCTCCCAAAGGAATGCCACTGGCAGACACCTGGATTTTAGTAAGGTGAGACCATTTCAGACTTTTGACCCCAGAACTGTAAGATGACAAATATGTTGAAAGTCACTGTGTGGCAGTTTGATTATTTGTGAATCCCAAAGAGAGAAAGATTATGTTTGTAAACTAATCTCTTCCTCTGGGTGGGATACCCTTTGAATGCATTAGATTCAGCTGACATGTCTTGATTAAGTTACCTGTTAAGATCAGGGCTTTGATTCGACCACGTCAGAAGGATATGACTCACATTGAGTCCCTGCCCCCTTGGTGGGCTGATATAACGGACACTCGCTCAAGAAGACACACGGGAAGAGAGGGCGCTCCATAGATGACAGAGGAGAGAACTCTGTCACGGGGCAGAAAGAAGGCTCAGACAGCTAAAGCCTGGGGAGAGATGAGCCATTCGCCTGAAGGTTTGCAGCTGAAGAGACCAGAGCAGCTGAGCAGCTGGGAAGGCTGGGAAAGGAACGAGCCCTGTGTCAGAGACTGCTGTAGGAGCCCTGAGAGACCAGGCAGGGGTCACCCGCCAGCTTGCTCCAACACGTGGTGAGAAAGCAGCCTCGAGTTGGACTCTTTATGGCCTTATAACTGTAAGCTTTTACGCTAAATAAATAAATACCGTTTACCAAAGCCAACAGAGTTCTGGTACTTTGTATCAGCACCCCTTAGGCTGACTAACACGCTGAGCCTGTGGGATTTTGTTACAGCAGGAAAAGGAAACTGATACACTCCACTTTACAGAGGCGGTGACTGAGGCCCCGAGAAGAGGAGGGGCTTGCCCAAGCCTGCAGACCCCGGGCTCACAGCCCAGTGCTCCTCGCCCTGCTGTCCTGCCCACGCTCCTTCTCTGACAAGAGGGACAGAGCTGCTAGCAAACAGGACTCTGTGCCAGTGCTGCGGAGGCACGGGGCTGGAAAATGCAAGCCAAGTCCATTGTCCTGAGTGCCCCAGCACGAGAGTGAACCTTGTGGACAGAGAGCCATGGGCTCTGAATCATGCCAAGCAACCAGTTAACCAGTTTTAACAGAAGTTGGAACTTGTAGGAACTGAACGCCCTGCCATAGCTCCTCCTTTTCCTCTGCGCGCCCCCTGAAGCAGGTGGCAGAGTGCCACGACGTCGGCCCTGAGCCACCGCCTCCTGGCGTCCATGGGCACCCAGAGCACGCCCCGCCTGCACCCCCGAGGCTCCGGCCCATTTAGAGTGAACTCATCCATCTTCTGCGCTTTTGATCGGGGCAGGGGCTGATCTGGTCGGTGTAGCTGCAGATCTCGGCATGCTCGCCAAATTCCAGCGGACGTGAATCACAAATGCTCCACCTCTGCCAGCAGGGCTGGGGGCCCCGGGGCTCGCCTGCTGCACGTTGGGAGCCAGGGTGGGGCTGACGGAGCTGTCCCTGCACCCCCGGAAGGTTCTGAGAGGGCCTGGGCCTCGGGCCAGCTTTCCCAGGGAGTCTCAGTGGGCCCTGCCAGGAAGAACGCTCTGGGAAAAGAGAGCCCCGTGTCTCCTCAACTCGCCTTTCCCCCTGGCCACCTGTGACCGGCTCCTGGCGCCTCTGGCAGTGGGTAGTTCACCAGGGCTGGCGCCATGTGGTCTCAAGCCAGCTCCCTGGACCCTGGGGCTCATCGGACGCTCCTACTCAAGGACCTGGAGGAGCTCAGAGGCGGCCACAGCCTCGCCTCACGCTCCAGGGCAGCCCCTGTCCCTGCCCAGTGGCCTGCAGGGGCCAGCTCCCTCCCTGGCAGCTGGAGCTCTGAGGCCTGGGCTCTGTCCCCAACACCTCCATGGAGCGGGCAGCTGGACTTTCTGGTGATAAGTGATGGGCTGGGGAGGGGGGCACACTGAGCACAGACTGGGGAGGGGAGAGGACATCCCATAATGCATTATCTTTTACCCTGTGTTCCCCCCACCATGCTTGGGACACTGAGACCCTGAGCAGTGAGCTCACAGAAGGCAGGCCGCAGGAGGGCCTTGTGGGCCCTGGAGCTGCGTGTGCATACGTGTGTGCAGTGTGTTTAAGACATGGCTGGGGTTTAGGGACCTTCCTTGCTTTTCCTGGAGTGGAGGTAGAGCTCCCCGAGGGATCGGACAGGCCCTTCCACCCCCGCTGGCAGCCCCCCGGGAGCGTGGGCACAGGGGCTCAGTAAATGCATTCCAATGGGATGGTCGACCTGATGCTCGTGGCCTTTCAGGGTGACAGGGGCTTTGTGCAGAGCGGCTCAGTGCTGCTTGCCGAGGTGTGGCAGGGGAAGTGGAGGGGGCGGGGCGGGGTCACGCCTGTACCTGGCTCGTTGCCCCGGGCAATGTGGGGGGAGCCTGGAGGTCTCAATTTCTTCCACACGCACACCCCAACTTCGAATCCTTCAGTAAGTCCTGCTGACTTGCCTCCAAACTCCAGCCCCATCTGACCACTTCTCCCTCCTCCAAGGCCCCCATCAGTCCCCACCTGGATGGCTGTAGTGGGGCCAAACGGGCCCCCAGATCTACTCCACCCATTTCCTGCCGGCCAGAGGGATGGTTTGAAAACACAAATAGCATGGAGTCTCTCTCCCGGTTAATGAAAACCGTGGTCCCCGCCAGAGTCCACGTGCCCCTGCCCCTCCTTGGCCCCCAAAGCCCCAGGCCTCTCCTGCCCTGGGCCCGTGCACATGCCACCTAAGGACTGTGCTTTGCCCGGTGTCCCCAGGCCAGCTGCTGGCCCCTCAGTCCCTGCCGCCTTTGTCACTTCGCCCAGAGGCCACATCACCCTCCCACCACGTTCCTCCCTTATTCAGCTTTGTTTATCTCTGCCTGGAATTGTATATTTGCCTATATACTTCCCGGCTGTATTCTCCCAGGAGAATAACCTCTCCCCTAGGGCAGGGGTGTTGTCAGCTTTGTTGACCAAGGTATTGAGTGAATATTGAATGAGGAGGGAAGGAGGAAGCCAGGTGCAGGCTCTGCCTGGGAGGGAAGCAGGGCCTCCAGGTAGCTGCAGTGTCACCTGCTCCAGGGAAGCGGGGGCGGGGCGGGGAGGAAGGCAGAGGTGGCGGTTCCCGTCTCACTCTGGTGGCTTTACTGCCCCTCCCTGTAACCGGGAAAAGCCCCCAGCTGTGGTTGTGGTTTCAATGCCAAAATAAAAAGAGTAATTTCAAAAAATATTTCGCATGCAATTTTGCAGAGAGAGCAGCTGCCTTGCCTTTCTCCTCCAGTCCTAAGGAAGGGGGGTTATTCAAAACAGTCAAAGAGTGGAAACCATCCAAGTGTCCGTCAGTGGTCCAACCGTGCAATGGAGTATTATTCAGCGGTAAAAAGGCGCGTCGTGCTGATACCTGCCACAGCGCGGAGGAACCTGGAGAGCATCAAGCTGAGTGAAGAGCCAGACACACAAAGATAAATACCGTATATTCCATTTACGTGAAATGTCCACAACAGGCAAACCCACGAGGACAGTGCTGGCCAGGGGCTGGGGGAGGGGCAGCTAAGGGCTCTGGGGTTTCTCTTGGGGGTGATAATAATGCTCTGGAATTAGGCAGTGATGACGGTGGCACAACTCTGTGAATGTACCAAAAACCACTGAATCACATGCTTTAAAAAGGATGAATTTTATGGTGTGTCAATTTTATATCAGTTAAAAAAGGCATGTACAGGAGAAAAAGAAGCAAGGAAGACAGTCGTGGGCCCATGTTGCTTTCATGACGTTTATGGGGCTCCGGTTGGGGGCTGGAGACGCCGCGGACGGCGGTGACAACAGCAGTAAAAGAGCGGCGGTGCACACGGCGCGGGCGCCTGCGTCCCCTCCCGCAGGGAGCCCACTCCCCGCTCTGCTCTTCTCCGCCCTCCCGCCACCTCCCCAGGCGCAGGCCTGTGCTCTCCAGGAGGCAGCGTTCTGGTGACCGTCCCCACGCTGGCCGTCAAAGTGCTCTTGGCTGCAGCCCTGGCTGCAGAGAGCCGGGGCTCAGGGGTCCCGGGAGCAAGCTGCCCACGCCGGCAGCGGCTGCACAAACGTGGAGCTGCCCAGCCTCCCGCGTGTACACGCACGGCTCTCAGCGCCGCGGCCACGGGGAGAGAGGCTCGGCCGGCTGCTTCCCACCTGCTCCTGTGTCTGCTGGGTACTTGCGGTGGGAGGAGGGAGGCGGGCACCGCGGGAGGCTCCGGGCTCGGCCACTAGAGGCCAGTGCAGCCCAGGGATGGGCCGGGGCGGCCTGGGTGGGGCCAAGGTAGCTCGCCCTCCCTCCGGCGCCAGGGACACGCCATGACAGCTCTGGACATGAGACCTGTGCCAGTCACCCTGTGTCCACAAGCAGGAGAGGGTGAATCAAAGCATTTCCAGGCAGACTGGAGGTGGAGACTCCACCTTTGCCCATGCCGTCTTCCAGAACCTTCCAGAACCTTCCTCCAGCTAATACCTCCACAGGGAAGGGGCTCGGCTCAGGAGGACCAGGTGCTGGCACCTCATGGAGCGCTCCCAGGGGGGGCCTTCACCCAGGGGCCCCCGCACCCACGCAGCCATTCAAAGGCAAGGGAGAGCCCCAAAGAAACCCCAGCATTTGTGTTTAGGCAGGTTCTGGCTACCTGCAAGCCGGAAAACATCTTTTTTTGTTGTAACTTTATCCTGGTCTGTCTGGGAAGTGCTGGTACATAAAACTGATTAGGATCTAAATTCCCTTTACACTTTGTCCCTATTAACCGTCTAATTACCTCAAGATCCCATTTTTTGTTCCCTGTTTTAACTTTCGCAGTTTTCCTTGAGTCAAACCCCACCAAAGGTAAGCGGTGGGGGAGGGGGAGGGAAGTCAGCTCCCAGGAGGCTTTTTCAGTCTAGGCATAAAAAAAGAAGAGAAAGAAAAAGCAAAGCTGAGTGTGGCCGCGACTGGGACTCACCTGTTTGCTTTCCCCCACGGGGTGTTTTCTGTGGCTCTCCACTGTTTAAAAGTGGCCCAGGAATTTCCTGTGCAGGGAACAGATTCCAGAATTCCCGTGAGTTCTGGTTCGAGCCCCAGGCAAAACAATGTTTGAGTTGTTTCTTAGAATTTGTACAGCACTAGAAATGCAAAGCTTCTGCCTCCCCCCGCCAATACTATTTTTATTTCTAAAAGTGCTCACTTGGCGAGAAACCCCTCAGGGACGCGAGGGCAGCAACTCCTGGCACAGGCAACCGCGTCAAGCGTGTGGGCTCTTCTGGCCAGTGGTTCCCAGGGGAAGGGCGCAGGCCTCGTGGGGGGCCTACTGCTAAAACCAAGCCCCCTCCCCGTTCTGTGACCCCAAGGAGGGGACCCCCAAGAGTCAATGAATGGGCCACTGGTCCTCAGAGGTGGTGGGCCTGTGGGGCAGTGGGGGGGAGGGGAGACCCCTGCCTCGAGCCCCCCATGGGGGAAGGGGAGGTGAGCAGGACAACAGCCCTTGGGCGGGAGCCACAGCCAGCAGCCACAGCACCCACATGCCACACGTGGCACACCCGCTTCACCAAGGCCCAGGTACGCCCGTTCCCCTCTGTGGGCCTCGGTTCCACTTTCTGGAAACACATCGGCTGAAGTGTCTCGGCAGCTGACCATACACCCGTCTCCCCACGAACATGGAGACACGCATTCAGCAGCGACGTAACACACGACGCCGAGGCGGTGAAGCAGCAGCCAGGATCAGCCGCGCAGCAGCGGCAGTGACAGGAGGGCTTGGGTCCTGGAGAGCCTTCGCCGAGCCGGGCCTAGCCAGCCTCTTTATGCAATACCCCACGGACCCTTCCAGAACGCCACGGACCAAGGATTGCCATTATCTGCAGTTGGAATGAGGAGTTAGGGCTTGGCCGAGGTCACACAGCCACTTAATGGCAGAATTGGAACAGGACCCCAGAGGCGCCAGCTGTGTCTGACTGGGGATTTCTGTCCTGCTGACGCAGCTGGTCGGCCACGTGGTCACACCTCCATGCCTTCCTCCCCAGGTTTAAAATTGTGGAATATGACATGCATGTGTACAGAAAAGTGCTCAAGACACGTTCGTATGCAGCGTTCAACGAATAACTACGGAGCGAACACTCCAGGAGGCCTGGGATCAAGGGGCAGGCACCCCGCGCCCCCCAGGTCTTGCACAGACTCGTCTTGCCAGTTTGGACGCAGCCCTCAACGAGGGGGTGGACGTGGGCCTACTTCCGAGCGGTAGGCGAGGCGAGTCACCTTTTGTCTCTCAGCCTCTTGCTGGCCACCCTGTAGGTGAGACCCCTGTCTGTGCTCCTTGCCCTGCCCGCTGGGCCCAGGTGGTGGTGCAGGGCAGTTGCTGGCACCCTGAAGCCAGGCAGGTGTCCTCTCCCGGGAAAGCACGTCCACACCCAAACCCATTCGCTGCATTTGAATTTTCAAAAACTAGCAAGTGGAGTGCAACAGAACCCTTTATTTATGTCAACCCAACCCACCCTCTGTAAAGCCCTATTGCACAACAGCCACTTTCTGGAGCCTCCGTCCCACCTGGCTCTCCTATGGGGACCACCAACTGGGGTCTGTGAGGCTCAGAGGTCCTTCCTGTCTTCTCCACCCTAAACTCCTGTTCTTTGAGCCTCCCCAACAAGGATAAAGGGCGCTGGGGGGAGGTCCTGGATGGGTCACATTTGAGGCCCCGACTTCTTTCCTCCCCCCCCCAATAAAAACGCCTTCAAATCGTTGCTAATGTGGAGAAAATGCTCATATTTGGCCTCAGCCCAAACACATTTTTTTAGCAACTTTGAGCAAAACTCGCCAGCCAAGTTTTATTTATTGGTTTGCTTTTCTATCGCGATCCTGGAGAAACACTTCCCCATTTCTACAGCTGCCCGCGCTTCTTGCAGCAGCCCTGACCCCAAACCCATCTGTGCTCAGCTCCTGGATGCCAGTCGGGTGCGGCGACCCGACTGGCCAGGGCCGCGTAAAAAAGGCCCCGCTCCAGGGGTGACTGCGCAGAGTCTCCCACCCCAACCACCTCCCGCAAACCCAGGAGGAAACTTCTTCGCAACGCAAGGGATCCAGCCCGGCTCCTCCCATACCCGACCACAAATAGAGTCCCGCTCGCAGAGCTCTCCCGCACGCCAAGTCCCGGGCCTGCACGATCCCGAAGCCCCGCCCCCGGCGGTGCCCGGCCTGGGTGGGGGTCCGCGCAGCCCGAGGCCCGCCCTCCGGGGTAGCTGCGGGCTCCAGGCCGCCTCCTGGGCGCTCACGCCCCGCCCTCGCGCCTCGGGAGTAGCCAGGAGGCTCGGAGGCCGTGTGTCCGCGGACGCGCGGGCCAGGTGGCACGCGGGGGGGCCTCGGCGGTCCCCGCCCCAAACCCCAGGGGTCTGCCCGGGCTGTTTTTCTTTTCGTTGAAAAGTTGCCATTTGAACCAAGTGGGGCGGGAATCGGTTGGCTGCCTATTGGGTTTCACAGTCCGGGGAATTTTTGTCGGGGTCAAGCCATCGAGGCTTCCTGCGTGCGGATGGCAATGTGGGGCCGCCCCGAGTGGCCGCCCTGGGTCCGTAACCGGGGATCCCTTCCCGCCAGCGCGGGCCACTCGCCCACCACACCGGTAGCCCCCGGGTCCAACCCGCGCGACGGCCGGGTGGATCAGCTCCTCCCCGGATGGGAGGTGACTTTGCTTGGCTCCCGTGTCCCCGAGGTGCGCAGCCGGAGCCCCGCTGGCAGCGGCCGCCCGGGGGCCCCCGGACCCGTCTTTCCCGGCGTTGGCTCCGCGGCCCCGCCCTCTGGGGAGGGCGCGGGGGAGTGGGTCGGGCCCCCAGGCCCCGCCCCGCTGCGCTCCCGCGTCTCCATAGCGACCCTCCGGCGCGCACCTCCCGAGCAGGCTCCCGAGCCCCCCCCACCGGTCCGAACAATACTCGGCGGGGCCGGGGGCGGGGCGGGCCGCGCCGGGGGCGGGGAGAGCGCGGGCGGCGGGGGCGCGGGCCGGGCGGGCAGGAGCGCACCGCCCAGGCAGCAGCCGGCCGCCGGGGTCTACGCGGGCAGCGCCAAGCCCGCCCCGGGACGGCAGCTCCCGCCCAGCTCGGGGCCCGCCCCGCTTCTCACGGCCGCCGGGCCGAGCCCCGCGCCGGAGCCACCTGGAGCCGCCGCCGCCGCAGGTTGATGCGCGGCGCCCTCCCGGGACGCGCGGAGGAGCCATCTTGAAACCAACTTCGCCAACTTTCCAAAGTGCTCTCGAAGTGGAAGCTGCCGGGGAGGCCGGGCGCGCGGGCCCCGGGGCCCCCGCCGGAGCCCCCCGGGAGGCTGGGGCGGCGGGGCGCGGGCCGCTCCGAGGAGCCGGCAGCGGGCGCGTGGGAGCCGCTCCCCGGCCGCGCCGGGTGGATGCGGAGGCGCGCCGGGTGCATGGATTGTGCTCGGGCGCCGCGCGCGGGCTCCGGGCCATGGCGCCGCCGCCGCCGGTGCTGCCCGCGCTGCTGCTCCTGGCCGCCGCGGCCGCCCTGCCCGCGCTGGGGCCCCGAGCGGCCGCCTGGGAGCTGCGCGGACCCGGCGGGGCCCGCACCTTCGCGCTCGGACCCGGCTGGAGCGACGCGCTGGAGACGGCGCGCACGCCCCGGGCGTTGCGGGAGCCGCTGATCGTGAGCCGGACCGGGCGGCGGCGCGGGCCGTCCGCGGGGACCCGTGGCTGCGCGCGCCTGGGAGGGCGCCCGCCGCCGCTGCTCGTCCGCTTGGTCGCGCGCGGCGCCCCGACGGCAATGAGCCTCCGGCCGCGGGAGCGCGCGCGCGGTCCCGGCGGCGGCCCCCGGGCCCAGCGCGGAGAGGCACCCCGCGCGGAGCTGCGCGTGCCGGCCGAACTCCGGGCGCCCGGGCCGGGCTCGACGCTTTGCTTCCCGGTGCTCGCGGCCCTACCCGCCTTCCCCGCCTGCCGCTGCGCGCCGCGCCCGGGGCCCGGCTGCCCGCGCCGCCCCGGCTGCCTGCGCCTGCTCTGCGCCCTGCGGCGCGTGGCTGTTGCCGTCCGGGGGCAGCTGGCGCTCGAGGCGGCCGCGGGCACGCCCGGCCCGTCGCCGTCGCCGAGCAGGCCCCAGGCAGGGGCGCGGCGGGCCCGACGGGGCGCTGGCGACAGCACGAGCCCACAGTTCCCGCTGCCCAGCTACCAGGTGTCGGTGCCCGAGAACGAGCCGGCGGGCACAGCGGTCATCGAGCTGCGCGCGCACGACCCCGACGAGGGCGAGGCGGGGCGCCTGAGCTACCAGATGGAGGCGCTGTTCGACGAGCGCTCCAACGGCTACTTCCTCATCGACGCCGCCACGGGCGCCGTGAGCACGACCTGCGCGCTGGACCGTGAGACCAAGGACACGCACGTGCTCAAGGTGAGCGCCGTGGACCACGGCTCCCCGCGGCGCTCGGCCACCACTTACCTCACCGTCACGGTCAGCGACACCAACGACCACAGCCCGGTCTTTGAGCAGTCCGAGTACCGCGAGCGCGTGCGCGAGAACCTGGAGGTGGGCTACGAGGTGCTGACCATCCGCGCCACCGACGGCGACGCGCCCTCCAATGCCAACATGCGCTACCGCCTGCTGCAGGGCGCGGGCGGCGTCTTCGAGATCGACTCGCGCTCCGGCGTGGTGCGCACGCGGGCGGCCGTGGACCGGGAGGCGGCGGCCGAGTACCAGTTGCTGGTGGAGGCCAACGACCAGGGCCGCAGCCCGGGTCCCCTCAGCGCCACGGCCACCGTGCGCATCGCGGTGGAGGACGAGAACGACAACTACCCGCAGTTCAGCGAGAAGCGCTACGTGGTCCAGGTGCCCGAGGACGTGGCGGTCAACACGCCGGTGCTGCGAGTGCAGGCCAGCGACCGGGACCAGGGCCAGAATGCTGCTGTCCACTACAGCATCGTCAGCGGGAACCTGAAGGGCCAGTTCTACCTGCATGCGCTCAGCGGGAGCCTGGACGTCATCCACCCGCTGGACTTCGAGGCCATCCGCGAGTACACCCTGCGAGTCAAGGCGCAGGATGGGGGCCGGCCGCCGCTCATCAACTCTTCGGGGCTGGTGTCAGTGCGGGTGCTGGACGTGAACGACAACGCGCCCATCTTTGTGAGCAGCCCCTTCCAGGCCGCCGTGCTGGAGAACGTGCCCCTGGGCCACTCGGTGCTGCACATCCAGGCGGTGGATGCCGACGCAGGGGAGAATGCCCGCCTGCGCTACCGCCTGGTGGACACGGCCGCGGCTGCTGTGCACAGTGGTGGCGCCGGGCCCGAGCCCCCTGCCGTGGCCCCGGACTTCCCCTTCCAGATCCACAACAGCACGGGCTGGATCACGGTGTGCGCCGAGCTGGACCGTGAGGAGGTGGAGCGCTACAGCTTCGGGGTGGAGGCCGTGGACCACGGCTCCCCGCCCATGAGCTCCTCGGCCAGCGTGTCTGTCACGGTGCTGGACGTGAATGACAACGACCCGGCCTTCACGCAGCCCGTGTACGAGCTGCGCCTGAACGAGGACGCGGCAGTGGGCAGCAGCGTGCTCACCCTGCAGGCCCGCGACCGCGACGCCAACAGTGTCATCACCTACCAGCTCACGGGCGGCAACACCCGGAACCGCTTTGCGCTCAGCAGCCAGAGTGGTGGCGGCCTCATCACCCTGGCCCTGCCGCTGGACTACAAGCAGGAGCGGCAGTACGTGCTGGCGGTGACCGCGTCTGACGGCACCCGGTCGCACACCGCGCAGGTCTTCATCAACGTCACCGATGCCAACACCCACCGGCCCGTCTTCCAGAGCTCTCACTACACGGTGAGTGTCAGTGAGGACCGGCCTGTGGGCACCTCCATCGCCACCATCAGTGCCACGGACGAGGACACGGGGGAGAATGCGCGCATCACCTACGTGCTGGAGGACCCTGTGCTGCAGTTCCGCATCCACCCAGACACGGGCACCATCTACACCACGACCGAGCTGGACTACGAGGACCAGGCCGCCTACACGTTGGCCGTCACGGCCCGGGACAACGGCATCCCGCAGAAGTCTGACACCACCTCCCTGGAGATCCTCATCCTGGACGCCAACGATAACGCGCCCCGCTTCCTGCGGGATTTCTACCAAGGCTCGGTCTTCGAGGACGCTCCGCCGTCCACTAGCGTGCTACAGGTCTCTGCCACGGACCGGGACTCGGGCCCCAATGGCCGGCTGCTCTACACCTTCCAGGGCGGGGGCGACGGCGACGGTGACTTCTACATCGAGCCCACGTCCGGCGTGATCCGCACCCAGCGCCGGCTGGACAGGGAGAACGTGGCCATGTACAACCTTCGGGCGCTGGCTGTGGACCGGGGCAGCCCGGTGCCCCTCAGCGCCTCGGTGGAGGTCCAGGTGGCCGTCCTGGACATCAACGACAACCCTCCGGTGTTTGAGAGGGATGAGCTGGAGCTGCTGGTGGAGGAGAACAGCCCGGTGGGGTCCGTGGTGGCCCGGATCCGCGCCCACGACCCCGACGAAGGCCCCAACGCCCAGATCATGTATCAGATCGTGGAGGGCAACGTGCCGGAGGTCTTCCAGCTGGACCTGCTGAGCGGGGACCTGCGCGCGCTGGTGGAGCTGGACTTCGAGGCCCGGCGGGCTTACGTGCTGGTGGTGCAGGCCACGTCGGCGCCCCTGGTGAGCCGGGCCACCGTGCACGTCCGCCTCCTGGACCAGAACGACAACCCGCCCGTGCTCCCCGACTTCCAGATCCTCTTCAACAACTACGTCACCAACAAGTCCAATAGCTTCCCCAGCGGCGTCATCGGCCGCATCCCGGCCCACGACCCCGACCTCTCGGACAGCCTCAGCTACACCTTCCTGCGGGGCAACGAGCTCCGGCTGCTGCTGCTGGACCCCGCCACCGGCGAGCTGCAGCTCAGCCGGGACCTGGACAACAACCGGCCGCTGGAGGCGCTCATGGAGGTGTCGGTGACCGGTGAGTGGCGGGGCGGCTAGGCACCCCATCCACCCCTGCGCCTGCCGTGCTTTTGGGGGGATTTGCTGCAGCCATGTGGATGCCGCGGGCTGGGGGCGCGCTCCCCGCCTGGGGCGCTGGCGTCCGGCCTCGGGCTCCTTCAGGTTCAAGAGCGAGCTGATGGGTGTTTTTCCCAGCAGGCGCTGACTCCTGAGTCAGGCTGTTGAAAGCCCGCCCCAGGGCATGCGGGTCGCCGCTTGGCTGGGTGCCTTCTGGGTAGATCAAAGGTCACCGTCTGCCCATGTGCCAATTAGCTCACGGGTGGGACCGTTGGAAATTGCCGGATGGGTCCCTGAGTCACCCTCTAATGTGACTGGGGCGCCCAGGCCTTCCCTTGCTCTTCTGTCTCCTCCAGAAAATAGCAGCCGGCTCCTGCGCGGGTGTGTGAGCTCTGAAAAGCACAGCCCGCCTGATCTGGGTGTCGGCTCATCCTTGGGGCGTTCCTGAGAGGCCTGCCCAGGTGGCGGGAGCCCTGCCCGGCAGAGGGGGAGGGACTGCGCCTGGGAGACCCGGGAGGGAAGGAGGGGGTGGCAGTAAAGGGCCCCCAGCAGCTCCTCAGGGAGGCCCGCCTGTCTGTCCACCCAGGGCTGTGAGCGGCTGGGTCGGGGCAGCACCCCCAGGCAAGGCCCAGCGCTCTGGGGCGAGTCAGTGTTTCTGACGAGCTGTTGAAATAATGAGTTTTGCTACAGGGTCCTCAAGGGGGTCCTGGAGGAGTTTGAAAGCTGCTTTTCTGCCTCCGTGCCCTCCCCCCGGTGGGCTGCAACTGCCTGAGAAGGGGGTGTGCTTATGGGTTCCGGCACCTCTGGGTCCCGTTTTGAAGTGGTGCAATAGTTCAGCCCAGATCTGGGCGGCGTCTGAGTGCAGGTGAATGTTTTGGGTTTTGTGAGGTTGGGGAAATGTGCGGAGAATACAGACTGGCTCTTAGTGATGGATTGTCAACGGGGAGGTGGGGGGTGGGGGGGTGGCTGCTCAGGGCAGCGCTGTCGGAAAATAAGGTTCATGGTGTTGCAGATAAAAAGCCTCTTTCCTAAATCCCCACTTGGATTCTCCAAAGTCTCTTTCCAGAATCCCCACTTGCATTCTCTTCTTTTCTTCCCGTTTCCCCGTTGCCACGCCTGCACTGCCTTCCCCTTTGCTTGACAGAGCAGAGTGCACTTTTTGGCCTAGAGAAGAGGCCTCAGCCAAATAACAGGGCCTGCTTTCACGGGGACGCGGGGCTTCCAGCGGGAACGGGTGCACCTGCGTGTCAGGAGCCAGGGCCCCCAGAGCCCTCTCTCCTGCCTGGTGGGCCCAAGCCTGGACCACAGTCAGAGGTGTTCCGGGGCCTCCCACAGGGTCGGACCTGTCCCCGGGACCCAATGCTCGGCCCTGGGCCCTCTGCTGCCCCCCTTGCCCCCGTGTGGGTCTCCCCAGGGGATGATGGCTCCCTTTTACTGGGCTCCTGCTGGGGTCAGGCAGGTTTGGGGACAGTCGTTCTCACACTGCTGTTTGTCCTTCCACTCACTGGGAGGCGAGTGGCGGAGGGCGGGGCTGCCTGTCTTACCGAGGGTGACGTGGTGGCCCAGAGGTGCTGAGCGGCTCTCCTGGGGTCCCCCGCCACGTTCCGGACTCGCCCACCTCAGGGAGCATGGTTGAGGAGGTCGCTGCTGAGCTGAGCTCTCCAGAGCCGGCTCATGCCCTGGTTTAAGGTTGGCTCCCAGACCCATAGACCACCGTTCAGTGCTCAGAGGTGACCAAAGGCTGTGAAATCAGTAGGTCCAAACACCCAAGGAAGCACCAAAACACACCAGAACAGGGAGCGGAGGTCGCTCAGTGTTGAGCGCCGGCTTCCCACATACAAGGTCCCGGGTTCATTCCCCAGCCTCGCTCCCATAAAAACAAAACAAAACAAAACAAACCCAGAAGACTGGCCCTGGGGTTGACTAGGGTCAGATTCTTAGGTTTTATTAAGGAACCATGGGAAAGCTGTGGTTTCAAACGCAGTTTTCAGTGAGCGCTTAGTGGCTTCGCTGGGTTTACAGCCATATCCTAAAGCAACGTGGAGTGACCCACTTTACCTGCTCTCAAGCACTGCGGTTCAGTGGCTTTAATTACTGTCACGATGTCGTGCTACCTTCACTACCATCACCAAAGCTCTGTGCCTGTTAAGCTTTAGCTTCCCATTTCCTCTCTCCCCGGCCCCTGGTAATTCTTAATTTTCTTTCTCTCTCTATGCGATCACATATCCTAGTTATTTCCTATAATTGAGGTCTTGAAACAGTTCCCGTCTTGTGTCTGACTCAGCGTGGTGTCCTCAGGGCTCACCGAGTTGTCGTAGGTATCAGCACTTCATTCCTTTTTGAGGCTGAAAACTGTGCCATTGTCTGCACAGACCACACTCTGTTTACCCGTTCGCCTGTGGGTAGACGCTCGGGCTGCTTCCACGGTTTGGCCACGGCGGATAACGCTGCCACACACACTCACGTGCAGGCGTCCATTTCAGTCCTGCAGCCATTTTTGAGTCACGTCTGGTGACGTGAGATGTTCGTTTTATATGCAGTGTTTTTGACTGAGATTTTAACGTTTGCGAAAGGACCTTTCAATTGTGAGCGTGTTAGCTGCGTGTGCGTTTTTCCGAGCAGTGTGGCTAGTGCCCAGGTGGGAAGAAGCTCAAGCATTGAATACCCTGCGGTATTTCTGGACGCTGGTCTTTTCGTGACATTGACATTCGTGCTCTGTCTTGAGCATGTGTGTACCTGTGGGTTTCGCGCCTCGGGCCAAACTGCAGCACAGAGCACGGCTTCTTCAGAAAATGCCCCAGCTCTCTGTGTGGGTTTCAGGTCTATGAATGTGGGAAAAATAGCATTTGTGCGGTAAAAATGATTGGCCGGTGAGTCAGTCTAACATGTCAGAAAATACCGAAACTCATTAAAAGAACAAGATGGAGTGACCTTTCCGCTGTTTACTTTGGTGTGGGGTGGGTGGGGTGAAGCCGCCTGAGCGTGACGAATTTTTGAAAAGTGTTTGCCTAGTTAAATACTGGTGTCACGGGGACTTCTAAACAGAAGACTTCAAACCAGGAGATAAGTCCCCGGCCGTCGTGCCAGTTTTCTGACGCCCACCGTGTGCCCACCGTGTAGAGAGGTGTCAGGAGATCTGGAATCACTCCACTTGCTGAGCTGGGTTCTCCCAGTGACAGAAACCCTCTGGGAAGAGGCAGATGCTGTGGGAAACTCGTTAACCCTTTGAGGGCTTCCACGGCTTGGAGGTGGGCGCTTCAGAAACGGCTGCACAGGCTGGGGAGGTTCTCCGCCTGCTGAGCCCCCTCCTGCTGAGGCCCCGCGGGCTGCGCTTAGGCCTGGGGGCTGCTGGAGTTAGGGGGCTCCACGCGGAACCAAATTCAAGGAGAGTGTGTGTGGGGGTGGCGAGGACCCCTCCCCACGTGGATGTGGGTGTGTGACGCGCCGTCCAGGCAGGGAGACGGGTGGCGGCGGGGGGTTGGGACCCTGCGAGGGGTGGGTGCTGGGCTCTGTCCGGTTTGGGTGGCCCCATTAGGGCTCCTGTCTTTGCTGAGAGGAGGGGGCGTCCTGGGGAGGCTTTGGGCTGAGTGCGGGGTCTCCAGGGTCTCAGGGTCTGAGCTCAGGGTCTCACTCCAGGGCAGAGAGAATGGAAGGTAGAGGGAGCATGTGAGCTAAGGCTCGGCCTGCGAGGGGTGCTGGACGGATGGAGGAGGAATGCGGAGGTCAGGTGGTCTGAGGGTGGAGGTGACGTGTTGGTCCAGCCGACGCCGTTCCTGTGCGGGAGCCCCCCAGGCCTGTCTGCCTCTTGCAGCCGCCCCACGAAGCCGTAGGCACCAGCATGGGTCCCATGATGGAGATGAGCACAAGACCCGAGAGATTTGATAGTGTCACCAGGTCACCCGCTTGGGGGTGGCGGAGCTGGGGTGGGAGCCCGGGCCGCCTCCTGGGCTCTTAGGCTGTGCTTTCTAGCATGAACCGGCTTGGAGAGGGTGAGGCTGAGCAAGGTGCCTTCATGGAGCTGGGGGAGGCCCGGGAGGCCTTCTGGTCCCGGTGCCGTGGGCGCCTTTGAGCTGTCAGGAGGGCTTTGGGCCTGTGGGTCTGGGTGGGCGAGGTCAGCTGACGTCCCAGCCCCGAGGGGTCAGCAGAGCCCAGGGCCTGGGAGCCTGAGGGTTGAGCACTGGCCCGGGGTAGCAAAGGGGAGGCCCTGTGGCCTGGTGAGACCTGGAGGAGCAGTATGGGGAAGGGAGCCTCTGAGGGGCGGAGGGCAAGGGTGCTCGTGGGCATGGGATGCTGGGGGGGCCGAGGTGCTGGGGGAGGTGGGGTGGGGGTGGAGGAGGGAGCTAGTGTGTCGCAGGGGTATGTGGGACCTGCCTGGTGATGTGAGGACTCCATCTGCCCCCTGACCAACTCGGGTGACGGGGAGACTGCCCAGGCAGGTGAGCCCCAGGGGATGTCAGCAGGAGGTGGGGTTCAGCCCCCCCACCCGAGAAGTGGCCGGGGTCATGGTGACGCTCAGATTCCACCCAGGACAGGGTCACGCCACGGAAGCTCCTCGCCTGCCTGCTTGGAAACCTTGAGAATGGGAAAGGTGGGTGCAGAGCAGGCTGAGCGGGGGCCTGGCATGTGGCCCCACGACCCGAGGCCTCCGTCCCTGCCAGCACCCACATTCAGACAAGGAGATTTTATCGTCTGGGGCACATTGGGTGGGAGCTCTTCAAAAGTCTGGCGTTACTCTTTTCGGTTTGCAGCCTTGGAATCGCTTTTTAAATTTTTTCTTCTTGTTTTGTATCCAGAACACACAGGTTCCTCTGAAAGTTCTAGAATTCTAGGTCCAGACTCCTGAATATGGGGCGGTATGTGGGAAGGGATCCTTTACTTCGGTGCTCCCTCTTGCTTTCTGTGTGTTTGTTTGGGGGGTAACCGAGGTAACCGAGGTAACCTGCAGTCCCAGGTTGCCCCAGTCATGGGGACCTGGCGTTGTGCTTGGGGGGCGCTCCCTGGGGGAGGACAGGGCCCCCTCTCGGTGTTCCATGGTGGGCTGGCACACCCCAGTACCTGTGGGTTCTTTGTGGGGTGAGCGAGGGGGCGCCTGCAGGGCAGGTTGGGAGGGCTGACGTGGAAGCCTTGGGGATTGCGGGGGTCCTTGGCATGGGGGAAGGGATGGGCATTTTTCAGGAAAA